>JBBPDI010049915.1:0-20742 GCA_037974545.1 Cucumis variabilis
GAGATATGAATCCTTCTCTTCGATACAATTTGTGCAAGTTTTAGTGATTGCATTCCTTGCTGGATTCTTATGGTGGCAATCTGATGATTCTCATTTACAAGACAAGGTTTCATTATTTTCTCTATCTTCTCCTCAATTTCATTAAAGTTACACTCTCAAAAATGTATTTAATGCTTTTCAAATCGCTATTAGATGTTTTTATATTAAAAACAAAATGTAATTGAACTTTGTAATTATCTTTGTGATACCATATGTGAACTTTTTCTTAGAGGTAACTTTGAAATTTCAACCATAGTTTTGAAACAAAACACTCACGATTTCTATTTAAAACTAGTTTTAATGTATTTTTAAATTTTTTCTAAAGTTTTAGGATAATTTTAAGACTTCATGGGTATTCTTTTGACACAATTTATAAAGCTAAAACAGGACATTTTTTTTATAATTAGTCTTCTTAGTACTTGTGGATAATAATTTTGTGTCTAAACTTTTATAAATTAATCAAATTATACTTTCATTCAAAATTTTCTTTCGAAAATCCATCAATGCATCAATTCTAATAGTTCATTTTGTTAATATAACATTTAAAAACGATTATATACATTCAAGAATTAAGGCAAGGAATTTAAAAGTTTGATTGATACAACTATAAGTCTCACAATATTTTTCGAATAAAATTTAAATGATGATGTAAATTGATACAACGTCTATGAGTTTAAAATTTTATTTAATATAACTATTTAATGTAACTCTCAAAGTTTAGGAGTGGATAGAATTATATGTTCCCAAACTATAGTAAATGTGCATGTGTGTAGGTTGGACTTTTCTACTCCATACAAAGCTTTTGGACTTTCCTACCTATATTGAAAACCATCAGCACATTCTCAAATGAACAAAAGATACTTGAAAAAGAACAGATCCTCAGCCATGTACAAGCTATCATATTACTTCATATCAAAAACAGTCAATGACTTGCCCATGGAGCTTGTTCTTCCCACTCTTTTCATTCTCATTGGGTATTGGATGACTGGCTTAAAACCGACTCTTCCAAACTTCTTTGCCACTTTGTTTACACTTCTCCTAAATGTTTTGGTGTGTCAAGGCTTTGGCTTTGCCCTTGGTGCCCTTATCATGGACCAAACTGCAGCCTCCATATTTGGAACAGTCTTGGCTTTGGCTTTCCTTTTAACATCAGTGTTTTTCGTTCAACATGTGCCTAAGTTTATTGCTTGGATTAAGTATCTTTCTAGTAGCTATTTTTCCTACAAGCTTATGTTGATTTCTCAGTTCAAAGGTGATGATACTTATCCATGTTCTAACATCGGAGGGGTTTGTAAAGTTGGAGAGTTTCCTGTAATAAAGCAAATTGGTCTTGAGGGAAAAGCCATGACTGTTCTTGCATTGGTGGTAATGTTTGTTGGATATCGTTTTATTGCTTATGTTGCTTTAACGAGGATTGGTGTTACCAAAAAAAATAGGATATATGTTAGGAACATTTTTAAAAATAGTAAAATAAATTAAAATATTTATAAGCTATAGCAAAAATATTTTATTCTATCAATGATTCTATTACTGGTTATCAATGTCAGCGATATCACCACTGATAGAAGGATATATCACTGGCTATTAAATGTTTGTTATTGATAGAACCTGAAATTTTGCTATAGTTAGTAAATATTTTCTCAAATTTGTTATTTTTGACAATTCTCCTATATTTTATAACTTTTTTTTTTCTTTTTTTTTTTCTTTCTAAAACTAAATTTAACATATAAATTATGTTATAGCACTCTTCCATATATTGAACATGGAAAAGGATAAGTGAGAATAATAATTAAAATATCTTTAATGTGCATGTGTATATTTATTCTCCTCTACTTTATACCATTTCCTCTTATAATTAATATGGTGCTATATATATTAAGATATATGGAGAGTAGAGACGAAAAACAAACACAATTTTACGTAAAAACACTAGTACAGGGAGAAAAATCACAGTGCTCATAAATTTATTATTTTCTAAATACTCGTAAAGGTACAAAGGGGAAGAATTTATTCGCAAGACGAGCCTAATTAATAGAATAAATTTGGACAAAGTAAATTACGTAACTACTCTTGGACTTTCAACACGACCTAAGTCCAATATTTCTAACACTCCCCTTCAAGTTGGGACATAAATGTCATAAAGACTCATCTTGCTAACACACAAATGAAAGCTTTGTCTAAGGAACCCCTTTGTGAGAATGTCATCAATCTGTTAGCTTGAGGTTATGTCAAGCTTCTCTTTGGTAAAGTTTTTGTCAATCTCCACATGTTTAGTTCTGTCCTGTTGGACCAGGTTATTGGAAATGCTAATGGTTGCCTTGTTATCGCAAAATAGCTTCATAGTCACCTCATAGACTTGGCAAAGATCAGACAACACCTTCTAAAGTCAAATCTCCTCACCAATCCTTAAACTCATAGCCGTGTATTCAGCTTCAGCGTTGCTTCTAACCACAACTCCTTGCTTCTTATTTCTCCAAGTAACAAGATTTTCTCACACAAAAGCATAGTATGATGAGGTAGGACTTTTTATCAATAATAGATCCTGCCAAGTCAGAATGAGTATAACCTTCAACATATCTTTTGTCTCTCTTCCTAAATCTCGAACCTTTACCAAGAGTTGCTTTTAAATACTGCATAATCCTATTAACTAACTCTATGTGGTCCTCATAAGATGTTTGCATGAACTGACTGACAGTGCTCACAACATAAGAGATGTCAGGCTTAGTGTGAGATAAGTACATCAACTTTCCCACTAGGTGTTGATATTTCTCTTTATCAATAGGAACCTTGTCACCTGAATTTTTCCTGCTCCGTCCTAACTTCACTTTATGGGATCAAGTGGGGGCATGACCACCTAGAAATTTAATACGAATCTCTCCACGAAATAGCACGTAGAACGTTTAGTAAGTAGAATTAACACCTCAATCAATGTTAACACAACTTGGTTCTCACACTTTCCTTAACACTTGGCTTAGACTTACAATCTTAAGTTATCAGGCGACAATAATCACAACGCAAGATAAAAAACAAACTTTTCTTTATGACTTAACAACTTGCATTCCAAATACATATTACATGCTTTCTTAAGAACAAAAACTATGAAATAGGACCAATGCCTAACGCAACTTCACCCTTAAAACGCCTAACTTGCTCACCTTACTCTTCTTTACTTGGCTTCAACACCTTGATAACCTTGAAAAGAAAAACTTAACACGTAAGTCAAATACTTAATTAGTGAGTTATATTTTCGAAAACCTTCAGATTATATAGGATAAGGATGTATCTTAGCTTATGTTAGTTTTATCGAAATTTCCCAATAATAATTTACTCGTAGTTGTTTACTCTGTATCGACTGGTCTGCTAAGAGTACAACATATTTGAATAATGAAGTACCCAGATCTCAACATTCACATCATAATACCAACATTATTGACTTTGATGCCTTTGAATTCTATTAGAGGTACTTCGAAGGCCTCATATCCCATGTTGTCCGAATTCTCAAATGCAACGATTTGAAACAACCCAGATATACGCTATCACTAACAGTGTAATTTAAGTGTAATCTAGTTAAAGTTTCCAAGTATCTCATTTTTAATTTCATTGTTTGCAGTAACATATACGATTGAAGAAGCAAAAGACGAACGTAGGTTTAAGTATTACTTCATGGCTCTCGCTGCTTCCATTGATGCATGGAATTATTGTTTACTAATAATTTCAATTGATGGTGAAGCCAGTGAAGAATAATTACCTTGGTACATTAATTTCTACCTGCACTGTTGATGGTAATTCTCAAATTGTGCCTCTAACTTTGGCTGTTGTTGATTCTAAGAATGAACTGCCACGGTCTTGATTTTATTAGTAATCTTAAAGTTGTATTTGGATAACATAATGAACTAGTAATTGTGTCTAATGCTCATAAAAATATAGGGAATAAATTCAATGCTGTGTACGAAACAACTGAGAACATGAGTTATGTGCATTCCATTTGTATAAGAATCTTAAAAAAAACTGTAAGTCTCTTGTAACGACTCAACTCTTTATACTGAGCTGAGGTCATTACTACTAAAAGAAATAAATACTTTCTTATAAAAAAATAAAAGAGGACATCAAATTTTCAATGAAAACTTCAAACACTCATTCATAAATTGTAAATAAATATGTAGAAATAAAAGAAGAAGGTAAAATCCTAGATTGTGTCTTAATGCAACAAGGTAAGATGGTTGCTTATGCCTCTCATTAGTTGAAGACTCATAAGCAGAACTACCCTACACATGATTTACAGTTGGCAGTAGTGGTTAGGCACTATTTGTATGGTGAGAAGATACAAATCTTTATTGACTATAAGAGCCTGAAATACTTCTTCACTCAGAAGGAGATAAATATGAGACAACGAAGGTGGCTTGAGTTAGTAAAGAATTATGACTGTGAGATATTGTATCATCCAGGTAAGACGAACGTGGTAGTTGATGCTCTTATTAGAAAAGTATCACATTCAGCAGCACTTATTACCAGACAGGCCCCATTACACCAAGACTTTGAGAGAGTTGAGATTGCAGTATCAGTAGGGGGAGTTACCTCACAGTTAGCTCAGTTAATAGTGCAACCGAATTTCAGGTAGAAAATTATTGTTGCTCAGCGTAATGATCCTTATTTTGTTCAGAAGCGTCACTTTGTAGAAACAGGGCAAGCTGATAAGTTCTCTATATCCTTTGATGACAGGCTTTTGTTTGAGAGGTGTTTATGTGTGCCAGCAGACATTACAGTTAAGACAAATTTGTTGACTGAAGCTCATAGTTTCCCATTCTCCATGCATCCAAGTAGCACAAAAATGTATCAGCATCTAAAATAAGTACATTGGTAGTGTAATATGAAAAGGGAAGTAACAGATTTTGTTAGTAAGTTCTTGGTGTGCCAGCACATTAAAGCACACAGACAGAAACCAGTAGGTTTGTTGCAACCTTTGAGTGTGCCAGAGTGGAAGTGGGAGAATGTATCTATGGATTTTATTACAAGACTACCTAGAACCTTGAAGGGTTATACAGTGATCTGGGTTGTTGTCGACAGGCTTACAAAATTGACACATTCCATCCCAAGAAAATTCACTTATACTGCTAGTAAGTGGGCACATTTATATTTACTGTGATTGTAAGACTACATGGGAGTGCCTATATCGATTGTTTCTGATAGAGATGTTCGTTTTACTTTTAAGTTATGGAACAGACTTCAGGTTGCCATGGGCACGAGATAGATTTCAGTACAACTTTTTCACTCAGAGACTAATGGTCAAACTAAGCGTTTAAAGAAATTTTAGAGGATATGCTACAAGCTTGTGCATTATAGTTTCCAGATAGTTGGGACTCGCACTTGCATTTGATGGATTTGACTTGTAATAACAGTTTTCAGGCTCCTATTGGCATGGCACTGTATGAAGGCCATGTATGGTAAATGTTGTAGATCTCCGTTTGGTGGGATGAGGTCGGTGAGCAGAGATTGATGGGTCTTGAATTAATTCAGTCTACTAATGAGACTGTACAAAAGATTAGAGCCTGTATGCAAACAACGTAGAGTAGACAAAAAAGTTATGCTGATGTGAGACAGAAAGATATTGAGTTTGATGTGGTGGGAGATAAGGTGTTCTTGAAAGTACCACCGATGAATGGTGTTTTGCATTTTGAAAAGAAGGAAAAGTTGAGTCCTCGTTTTATTTGACCGTTTAAGATTCTAAATCGAATTGACTATGTGGCATATCGTTTGGAATTACCACTATCACTCACTATTCCATGTTTCGACGTTGAGAACGTACGTGGCAGATTCATCTCATGTAGTCGACCATGAACCATTGGATATTAATGAGAATATGAGCTATGTACAGTGACCAGTTGAGATTCTGGCTAGAAAGGTAAATATGCTTCGTAACAGAGTAATTGCTTTAATAAAAATTTTATGGCGGAATCAAGTGGAAGAGGCTACATGGAAGAGCGAGGATGATGGGAGCTCGTTATCCAGAGTTGTTCGAGGATTAGAATTTTCGAGGTCAAAAGTTCCTCAAGATGGAAAGAATGTAACACCCCAAATTTTGAGGTATTTCTCTCAACTTAATTGTCAAATTTTATTAAGATTTTAAGGATTTTTTGGTGTTATTTTATTGAAGATTGGTGAGAAAAAGATTTAATTTGATGAAAAAAAAAAGAATTGGAAAAGAAAAAAGGAAATTGAAAAGTGAAAATTGAAAAGTAATAATAATTATAATATATTTTATTTGCTTTCTGTTATTTAGTTTGTTTTGTCCGTTGTGACTTCTGCCTTGTCGTGAACCATTAGGTTTTTGTTTGGTAAGAATGAAATTGTGGGTTTTATGGTTTTGTTGTGTAATTACATTGAGGTGTAATGTTGGATTAATTAATTGGTTGATATTGTTTCTTGATGGTATTGTTTGAGGATAGCAATCGAGTCCTTGAATTTCTAATAGATTTAGGTTGCGTTCCATTCCCCGCTTACTTAGGTAAGTTGTGGAATTCATATGTGGGTGAATTAAATGGATGTTATTGTTTGAGAAAGTGTTGATTTTTTGTTTACTTATGATTAGGATTTGGTTTGTTGGGATTAGTTCAATCAATGAGCTTGAACAAAGTTTAAGGTAAGGAATTTTTTACTTAGTGATACATATGTCAAAGTTGCAATGTATTGACTGAATTAAGAAGGTTGAATTGACTGAATTGAGAATGTTTAACTGCTATGAATTAGAATGTATTGATGGTTTATATGTAGACTGAACTGAGAAGGTTTGACTGTTATGCATAAGTTTGAATGTATTGATGACTCGCTACGCTAATGATTGATTATGTACTAGTATGGTTATTTTTTACTATTTATGTGTTGAAGTGAAATGTTGATGATAGGTTGGATTGTATTTTTTAGTGGACTTTTTGAATTGTTAGAATGGATAAAGAGAAAATTGTTAGCTTTATCTATGGGGTAGTGTATCTTGCAAGTGTCCTACGGGATCACCACTTGTTGTGCATTCTTCGGGAGCACTAGACTAGTATGTGTAACCATCGGGGGAACTAGACAGGTTACGTGCATCCTATGGGATCATGAGACTGTTATGTTGCAAGGTACCTCCCAATAGAAAATTAACTCAATTAATTAATTAATAGTTAACTAAATCATATTTAATTAATATTTCATTTAAATCATATTTAATGAATATTTATCACTTATCTTATAGTTTTAAATTAATTGAAGGGAAATTTTAAAAAAGTAGCAAATTTTACAAAATATTTACAACGTATAGCAAATTCTATCGCTGATAGTAATTGATATGCTGTAGTAATAGAAGACTATCACAGATAGAATCCAAAATTTTGCTATAGCTTGTAAATATTTTAATTTATTTTGCTATCTTTAAAAATGCCCCTTAATTTAATTAAATAAAATTTAACTAAATAAAATATTAATTAATTCTCTAATTAATTAATAGTCAAATTAAAATCTTATATTTAACATAAATTAAATTTGAATCATATTCAAATATAAATTTCTCTCACAACCAATAATTTGAATATGAATCCAATATACATTAAATTAATATTTGAAGTCATTCAAATATTTTATCTCTCATAAATTAATTCTGAATCGTATGCAATTTTAAATTTATATAATAATGTTTGATTAAAATATAAACTTTATATTATAAGGTATCGCCATACATCGTACTAATTCCTAAAGTAAATTTGAACATTTCAAATTACAACCAATATAAATAAATCTCATTTCCCTTTACGAGCTAGGAAGGGAACCTAATGGACCTATAGATCAGAAGCTACAACGACATAAGATTAGTTGGCGAAACTCATTAACCACTATAATCAATATTCGTTAACTGTGTGTACACTCCACTAAAGACTCACAGTTGAAATATTCTCATTGTGGATATATTTATGTGTCCATGGATATAGACCAATAACAGTAAGTTAGTTCTTCTCGAGTGTTCGTAACACCAGTTAGGTCAAATTACTGTTTTACCCCTGGGTTATTTCTACTCCTTAAACTCTATTGTGCCATTTAAAAGGTAGGGCCCTTTGTTCATGTACCAGAGACACCATTCAAGGACACACTCATCTACTTACCTTGAAGTCGATAAGGAGTTCATAATACACTCAAGATTAAGACTAAGTTACCTAGGTCATTCTAATGAAATACAAAGTGAATGTTACAAGGATAAGGTACACAACCTTATCCCTATACTATAGACCCTTTAAGTTGATCTCGAACATTGATCCAGGTATATCTTTATATACTGTTCAAGACTCATCAATAACATTTATTGAAATTATAATGATAACACTTTTTATTAATAACGATCAATGAATTGTATATATAATCTACGAGTTTTAGGACATAAATCCTAACAGTCAGCTCCTACTTACAACTTTAGATGTGTAAACTTAATATTTCACTTAACCATACTTAGCTATTAACCTTACACATAAACAACTGTCAAATCAAGTTTAGACATTTTCCTTGCTTGGCTTCGCCTCACGTTTTATTGCAAGCTTTTATTTGTACTTAAACATCGAATGTCTTCTTGCATTGCCATACTTCAACGCGGACCAAAACTTTAAATTCTTAACACCAGCCTTCAAAACTCAATCTCTTTTCAAAAGACCTTCTTTTAACACTTAGTAAGCAATTGAACTTTTTATTCCAAACACAGGTCTCAAATGTTGTTTCTGTTACTTTGATGACGTAGCAACACTACCTGAAACTGCAGTACCTTCCAACACATACAGACCATTCCTCAAGTTTCTAATCGATTTAACCAAAGAACATTTGGTAACTCCTGATCTACCTAATTCAACAACAGATATTAGACTATGTTTGAGTTTTGGAACATACCTCACATTTGTGAGCTTTTTGATCAATTCATCATGTGTTTCAATTTGAACTGATCTAGTTCCCTTGACATCATAGAACTGCTATCACCCATTAAATACTTTTCCCCCGTTATTTTTTTTGAAAGTTAATAAGAAAAACTTGATTCGGAGTCATGTCATACGTGCACCCTGAATCCATGATCCAAGCATCTTGCAAATTCTTGTAGGACACAATCAAGACCTCTGTTGAATCATTCCTATTAGTGACATTTGATGCACTTGTCTTAGCTGCATTCTTGCTACTAGAGGCTTTCTTACTCTTATTCAAAGAGCAATCTATCTTAAATTACCCTTCTTTATGACAAAAGAAAAACTTTCTAGCTTTCTAATTTGATTTCGTCTTGGAACTCTTCTCTTTGCCTTTTCAATTCTTTTTATCACTTTTTTCTTTGACCATGAGTAACTTTACATTCTTTCGTTCTTTCTTAAATTCAAGATTTCTAGCCTCCATGGCATCCGACACTATATCCATGGTCAATGAATCACGACCATATTTAATAGTTGCCTTAATAACTTGATGATATGTTCAGGTAATGAATTTGAAAGAGTCGCTGCTTGATTCTCATTCGACATCTTCTCACAGATGTTATTGAGATTTAACTATAATTTTTTAAAGTTCATCCAGGTGCTCTTCTTATCCTTTACTTTGGTCTATCTTATATCCAAAGAATTTCTCCTTTAGATATAATTTGTTTGGCAAGGACTTTGTCAAGTAAAGACTTTTTTAGCTTTTTCCATAACTTCCCTGTAGTAGCACTCCATATGAGAGATACAGAAGGATCGTCAAATAAGCTATTTCATCCATATCTTTTGTCTCATCTTGTATATATAATAGTTTCTGAAAGGCTCTCTTCATCTAATATTTTTGCGACCTTTTGTTGAACCAAAATAACGCTAATCTTTTTTATCCGAAGAGCAGACTCACCCTTCTCGTCAAACTTAGCCATCTCAAATCGTGTGGAAGATATTTTTACAAAAGTGTTTCAACCAAGAATATGTCAACTGCAAACTATCACACAAACCCAACCCTTCTTTGAATCAAATGGACCTATAATATCACTTGTTAGAATTTCTCCAAGAAATTACAAACATATATAGTGGTTTGACTAATTTGGTCTACATCCGCTTTGTTAAGAGTAATCAACTTAAAATTATTGATATCAACAAGATAACAACAATCTATAATTAATGACACTGAACTCATTTATACCATCGTCCAAAACACAAAGAAACTGAAAGACCCATGTCTTGGTTGATGCCTATGAAACTGAGACACAAAACCCATCGGGAACCACCTCCACTGACTAGAGATCAATGTGTCAAGCAACCAGTGCACACTGAAGAAGAACCCACGATCAACAATCTAAAAAACCATCGTTGATGAATTGTCAAAAGTCGTTGTCAAACCATAAATGTCAGAAGAACGTGTCTGTCAAGCCTCGTCAAATGTCGTTAATCACTCTAGAAAAACACTAAATGGTGAAACCCACAACTGAACCCATCGCAAAGCCATTTAAAAGAATGTTAAAACTTCGATATGTCAATACTCTCCATCGGCCAACGTCTTCTGTTCGTTGGTTATCTCTCTCTTCTTCTTTTGTGTGTATTTACTGCTACCCTATCTTACCCCATCTTTTTTTATATTTTTGGCTGCCCCTCATGTCACTCTCTTCTTCTGTCCCAATTATTAAAAGACCTAAAGTAAGAAGATGCATTTAATTGCAAAATTGTCACATTAAAGTAAAATTACAACTACCCTCGGATCATAACACCTCTTTTTTTCAAATAGCAAATTTAGAAAATCAGATGGTAATCTGTTCTTAAATTTGCAATTTTTTCAATTTTGAAAATGTAAGTGACATGTGCTCTATTATCATAACTTTTTTTTTATTTTTGCAAACTTTCCTCTTAAAACCTCTTAAATATTTTTCGTTTCCTACCATATTTAATGAAATCAATTCAATTTAACATTAATTAAATAAAATCAATAACTAAAAATAATTACTTAAGCAGAATATTAAAACCCTAGTTTACTAAAACTATTCGACTAAGGTTTCAACTTTATGAAAATGATTTATAAAATATAATATCAAAATGATGAAATTTTGAAATGAAAAACAATTAGATACATCTATCAATTGTACTACAACTTGGATCACTACAACAAAAACTATCTTCTATGAAAGTTATTTGGAACCAAGTTAAAAGGAGGAAAGAAAAAATTGTCGCAGAAGGTGAAAATTATCGTTTTTGGCAGGAAAAAACGATATTTTTGGATTCTTCATTTTTGTGATAGTTATTTGTTGTCATAAAAGGTAAAAAATTAAATAATTATATTTTTTTTATGAAATTTATTAAAATAAATTTTAATAAGAAAACCTCACGGCTTCGACCCTTCAATTTCTCAAACATTTTTGAACATCTCATCTTCATCGAAAACGCCAGCGCGGACCATTGAACATCTTTGACCGTCAAACAAGATTGACCATATCGACCATGGCTAACCATCTCCAAACACCCTCAACCACTCTAAACGCCACCAACCTTATCTAAACGTTGTCTATCATCGTCTATCGTCGACCATCTTCTAACACCCCTGACCATCTCTGAACACCCTCTACCACTCCAAATGCAGCTGATCATCTCCGAACGCCATCTGTCATCAGCTATCGTCGCCCATCAACCTCGCTCGTTGTTGATCGCGTCTTCTTAGGTTAGGGTTTGTATTTTTCATCTGCCGGTATCATTTCCTGAACTTTGTTGTTTCCTCAATCTCAAATTTCTAATACAATGTTGTTTTATACAATCAAACATACAGATTTTCTAGTAAGTTTATTGAACATACAAATTTTAGGAGTGTAACTTTATTGAACATACAAATTTTGTACTAAGTTTCTATTTTTAGCTTCGAACTCTCTCTATTACAACATTTTAATAGTATTGTGATTTTCAATTGCTGACTTAGGTTATGTTAGAGTAGGTGAAATGAACTAGTGTAGCTTCACATCTTCTTATGTTCTCTTTATGTTATCATAATTATGCTAAGCTTTTTTAGGTTCCTAGGTCTTCCAAGAAATTATATAAGGATAATGAATATTCATTTTAATTTTCTTGATTTTTTTTTCTTATGCATTGTCATTCGTAAGTATTTCATTACGATCTTTGTATCTTTTAGGCACCTTTTCAAATTAGAGTTGAATGTTTTGGTATTTTCCAAGTTAAATGAGAAATAGTGACTTGCAATCTTCACATTTTACTGTTGGTAACTGTTAGAAGACTTATGTGCACGTTACACCCATAACTTTGTACTTTGTTTTGCATACATTGTTGTTGAAAAGGAAGTATTTGAATTATCAAAATAGTTTTGTTACCCATATTCAAAAGCTATCTTCAAATTTCAAAGAACTTAGTTCAAAATGTATCTTTTTCACTGTGAGAGTGGCTTAAATATTATTTGTCTTATTCTTTCTTGAAATGATGTTGTTGTCACGCAACTAAGTTGTCTTGAATTACCCTAATATGCTCCCAAACTCTGTAGGTCTATATTTCCCATATGATTTTATGAATGGTTTTTCTTAACTTCTTTGAGTTTTGTGTTGACGAGCTATCCTTCGTGTTTTTTACAATTTGCTACCCATGGTTTGATTTTTATTAGTTATTATTAAAGATGCAAGCCAATAGTAGTAAAGTTGATTTGACCTTTTAGTAAGACAGAAAGCTCATCCTTCAATAATATAGTAGTTTTTTGGATGCCCATACTCATCCTATTATGTCTGAATAGTTTTAAATTAATGTTTCACCTTTTTGTTTCAGGGTTTGTTTACTGGAGTCATCATTTTACAAGTTAGTGATGGGAAAAGTTTGTATTTATTGCTCTTTAGTGAAGACACGTTCTTCATTTATCTTTTTCCTCTAATTATATTCAATACCTGGAAATATTTTTGCGCCACATGATTCATGATGCCTGTAACAAATTTATACTAGTAGATGTCCTTTTATAAATCATAAGCAATGGGTGACTTGTTTTTCTTCATGCATAATTATTGACCATGACCACAACTACATTTGATCTGTACTTTTTGCTCTATGCTGGTTTATTTAGAAAGAAGTCAGATTGTAGAATTGAACTTGTTGTCATTTGTGCTACGCATGGTAACCTAAAGTTCTGATCTAGTATGTTGTTCTAGAAGTTGAAGCAAACATCTTCCATTGAGGTTGATTTAGATTTTAGCCAATTCATTGTTTTTCATGATGTGTTTAGTCTAATAAAGTTGTAGTTGAACGAGTACAATAACACTAATGATTTTTTCGTAAAAAGGTTGTATGTGCAGCAACCACATTCATTCCAGAAGAAACGAAGATTTTTAGGAAGTGGAGGTGTGCTTCTACATATGAATCTACATCTTCCTAGTTACAATGTTTTTTGTGTCATTGTCTAAGAAGCGCAGGCACTTGCATTTAGCTTATGTGTCCATGTTTCATGCATATTCATTACTTGGCCAACTCCAACATTTGTTACAAACACATCAAATAATTGTATGGCACAATAGAGACGTTAGACAGGTGTAAGACTTCAAAAGTTAATATGGGTCAAATATTTGTTAGATGTGTATCGAACATTTATTCCATGCTAAATAGACACATAAGTTCATCTTTTAAGCATATAGATGCACTTATTGGACTTGAATTTCTTTTTTCCAAGTTTTTTGAAACTTTACTAAAGCAAAGGGTTAAGAAATTTCCAAGTTGGTAGTGTTTGTATATGAAATCTATGTATTGTAGGATGTAGTTATTGATTGATTTCCTTAAGTTGTAAGACCATCTATTTTGTAACCAGGTTTGTTTAAAGGGAAATTTAGAAGATTCAATTTTTATACAGCTATACAATGGACAAGTCATGGATGACGGAAAATTGGGATACGATATGAATGCGTACTTAACACCCTTAATTGATGACCTAAAAATGCTGTGGGAAGATGGAGTTTGGTGTTTCGATGCATATGAAAAAGAACATTTCACATTCCGGGTTGTCTTATTGTGGACTATCAATAATTTTCCAGAATATGGCAGTCTATGTGGTTGTAGTGTCAAAGGATATAAGGCTTGTCCAATATGTGGAGAGGAGACTACTTCAATAAGACTACAACATGGAAAAAAAATTATTACATGGGACACATGAAGTATTTGCTAAGACATCATCCATACAGAATACAAAAAAAAAAAATTGATGGTAAGCAAGAGCATGGAAGTCCTCCACAACCCTTGTTGAGGGAGGCCATGTACTTCAAACTAAAAGACATGATATTTTCATGTGGGAAGAAGTATGGGAAGACATTGCCTAATGAAGGTGGCAATGACCATTGGAAAAGAAGATCAGAATTTTTTGAACTACCATATTTGAAACACTTACATGTATGACACTATCTAGATGTAATGCATATTGAAAAGAATATATGCATGAACATAATAGGCACCTTGCTTGATATACCAGGAAAAAGTAAAGATGGGATAAATACTAGACTTGATTTATTTGAAATGAAAATTAGACTAGAATTGGCACCAACATTTACAGATAATAGAACTTACATACCCCCGACATATTATATATTGTCAAGAGAAGATAAATATCGGTTTTGTAAGATTTTGTTTGAATTTAAAGTTTCATAAGGCTATTTATCAAATATTAGAAGTCGTGTCTCTTTGGATGACTTAAAATTGACCGGCCTTAAATCTCATGACTGTCATATTTTAATACAACAACTGCTTCCAATTTCAATACGCTCAGTCCTATCAAAGAATGTGAGGTACATTATCAATAGACTTTGCTTTTTCTTCAATGCAATTTGCGCTAAAAAAATTTATGTCTCAAAGCTTGATGTATTACAAGAAGATATAGTTCTAACTTTATGCAATCTTGAGAAGTATTTTTCATCCTCATTTTTCACAATTATGGTTCATCTTGTGAGAAAAGTAAAGTTTTGTGGACCTGTACATTTGCGGTGGATGTACCCATTTGAATGATGCATGAAAGTTTTGAAAAGTTATGTTTGTAATAGAACTCGACCAGAAGGATACATTGCAGAAGCACAATTATGTGAGAAGGGTGTTGAATTCTGTTTTAATTTTCTTTCTGGATTAGATCTTATTGGGTTGGGTCACTCAATTCAAGGGAAGACAAACAAAGCGATAGACCACTGTCAGCAGGAACATATGTTTGAATTGATGTGCAACAACTGAAGCAAGCACATCTTCATGTTTTACAAAACACTGAAGAAGTACACCCATAGATAGAGTAAGCATTCCTATGATTGTACACCTCTATTTATTTACCCTTCACAAGGAACGATTTTAATGTATGACACATTTTGTAGACGACATTTTAACTAGTTAAAAATGAAAAACCAAAGAAGAGCAAAAAATGAACAATGACTACAAGTTGAACATAATCGATCATTCGGTGCATGGATACGGGGTCAGATTATTGAACTATAAACCTTGCATTTTTTTTCTTCTTATTGGCTACTAGTTATAACGAATGACTTTTCTCTTTAATAGGTGATGAGTGAATTATAGGAAGGACAGGTACATGGACCCCACCCTGCTTTAATGACGTGTGGTGGGTACATGATTGATGGATCTTGTACCACACAAAGTCTCATGATGACCAGCACCTGTTCAAAATAGTGGGATTATGTTAGTCGCAATGACAATGCAAGTGTCTACCGCGTAGCACAAAAATTCGGTCATTTGTGACATGTCTTTCTATGGGACGATTCAAGAGATTTAGAAATCATCTACAATACGTTTAAGGTTGTTCTTTTCAAATGTCATTGAGTTGAAAATAATGAAGGTGTTTGAATAGACGATCTTAATTACACATTGGTTGACCTCAACCGAATTGGACACTGTTCAGATTCGTTCATTATTGCCATGCACGGTAGCAAGTATTCTATGTCACAGATCCTGTTGATGCAAGATGGTCGCTTGTTGTTATGCCATCAGAGAAGGACTTTCCTTACAAATGTTTTAGTGATGACATAGGAGACATGTTGCCGCACTATCCCCCAGTCTCGAAATGTTCAACAAGATGTGATATTGATGAAAATGGGGAAACATACGCTAGACCTAACCATGAAAGCACATGTGTTACCACTTGACTTTCAGAAATATGTATAGTAAGAGGCGTAAATTCAGTTATTTGGTTGTGTTCAATGTTCATTACATATTGTTAATGATTGTCGTTTTTTAAGGACAATGTCATTTTCAGATATGACTACTTCAGAATATACCGTTATCAAGTTTTAATTTTATGTTCAGAAGTTTTTTTTTTCAAATTCAGACACTATAATATATTAGATATGCTATATTGAAAGTGTTATGTGTTCTATCATAGTTATGAACTTTGCGTAAGTAAGTGTGGATGAACATTTTCTTTATTTATTTTAGAACCAAGAGTTGATTCACATTTCACTATCAAAGTCCCCTTGCGATTCTCAAACTAGCATTCTTTTTCTTTCTTACAATTACATAAGTATACTTACTAACAGTCTCGTGTGTTATATTTGAAACCACATTTACAATAACGATTCATTTAGGAGACGACGATGCGGTATGCGATCAACTTACTACACCCCATGAAAAAGGGGAAAGCAGTAGCCACAAGACAAAACGTGGCCCTACAGGAATGAACGAGATCACGTGTTAGTAATGAGGGGTGGACAAGGGTGGTTGACTACAACGAACTAGGTCAACCAATAAGTCAGAATGCAACAAAGCTCAAAAGTTTTATAGAAACGATGGTAAGGTTTCACGTTCTGATCACATACTCTAGTTGGCCTACGATTCCAAAGAGATGAAGGATAAGATCTTAAAACTAATTGAGGTAAGAATCCTTCTAAGTCATTTTAAGTATAATAAAATTTACAGTGGATCGAATTGAATATTTCGAGTCTGTTTTTCACCTTGTAGGGCAGCTTCATTCTTGATCCAAAATCGAGAAAAGTGTCCTTCAAAATGTGGGAGTATACTTTCGTGGATTTAAGTGGAGATTGACAACGACGTATGTACTGCTATTTACAGACGATATAGAGAATTTAAAACATCCACCAGCTGAGGGCTCATTCATTGATCAAGACCATTGGGTTGAATTTGTTGCTTCACGCTTGGAAGAAGATTTTCAAGTGAGTATGAATATTCAAACCATTTCTTAGACTATATTTACACTTTCTTACCTGCATATGCTTATTGCATTGAGTTGATACAATTTTTTCTAAAGAAAAAGAGTAAAGAAGCGAAGCTAAAAAAGAAGCAAAACAAATACAACCATCGTGCATCTAGAAAGGGGTATGCCAATCTGGTTGAGGAGTTGGTAAGTCACAATTTTTATCATATCTGGTTATTCAAGTAGTAAACATCTATTTCTTAATATTTTTGTTATATTATATAATATCTATTCTTTATATAGCACGCGTCTTCTTCGTCCAATCAAATTTATCGATCAGTCGTGTGAAAGCATGCGCGTTTGGATCGTAAGGGAGAATTTGCAAACAAAGAGACGAAGGATGTTGTCCATCTTATTGTAAGTTCATACGTTTACTAACATTTTTTGCATTATTGCGCAACTAATAATTTCCATTTTTCCAACTTTGTTAGGACTAACTATTAGCCAACCAGAAGGCACGTGATTTATCAGATGGTGATGATGTACTAACCCAAGCATTGGGTCGAAAAGATCGACTGGAAATAGTTCGAGGACTGGGGAAGTACGACACCAAGAAAAAGTATTTTCAAATCCCTGACAGCTTCAAAACTGTCATGGAAAAACTTAACAATAAAAAATGATATATTGAATTTCAATATATAAAAATTGAAGCAAGAAGTCGATGAGCTTAATTTAAGGAAAGAAAGCTGAACGAGTCGTTAAGCTAAGTAAGAGAGATCCATAGAATTAAAAGATCATCAAAGAAAATAATATCTTCTTCATTAATTAGAAAAAAAAAAAAAACTCTTTTTCACATCAAGAACTCTCATTCAATAAAAAATTTGCTTAGTTCTTTCTTTTGCACTTTGCATTGTACCAAGAAAATTCCTCTGTTTCTCCCCCCATATCCATCTTCTTTCACCCATCATATTATTATACAAACCACAATTAAGAAACAATATCAAAATGGGTGACATCGAATCTCAATCTTCCAACAACACACCGTTTATAGGCAAAGCAAATCGCCCACTCACATTAATGGTAATCTACTTTCATTATTGTGTACGTGTTTGTGTTCATGTTCATATACTTATTATATATAATAAAAATGGCAGTTTATGGACGTGTGTTACAAGATCAAACCCAAGAATTCAAAATCTCAAGAGATGAAAACCATTTTAAAAGGAATTAATGGAGTGGTTCGTCCTGGTGAGATGTTAGCTATGATGGGTCCATCAGGCTCCGGCAAGACCACGCTCTTGACGGCTCTGGGAGGTCGGTTAGGCAGCGGTCGACTAACTGGAACCATTTCCTACAACAAAAACCCTTTCTCTAATAAAATGAAAAGAAACATAGGGTTTGTTACACAAGATGATATTCTTCTTCCTCATTTGACTGTGGTGGAAACCCTAGTTTTCACTGCTCTTCTACGCCTGCCGAAGGAATTGACGACCCAAGAGAAAGTGGGTCAAGCCGAGGTGGTTATTTCGCAGCTCGGTTTAAGCAAGTGCAAGAATAGTGTGGTGGGGAGTCAGATGGTGAGAGGGGTTTCTGGGGGAGAGAGAAAAAGGGTTAGTATTGCTCAAGAAATGCTTATAAACCCTAGTTTGTTGTTTCTTGATGAACCAACTTCGGGTCTTGACTCAACAACAGCTCAGAGGATTGTTTCGACTCTTTGGGAGGTTGCTAATAATGGAAGGACTGTGGTGATGACTATTCACCAGCCTTCTAGTAGACTTTTTTATATGTTTCATAAGATATTGTTGCTTTCTGAAGGTAACACTATGTATTTTGGGAAGGGATCGGAAGCTATGGATTATTTCTCATCTCTTGGTTATTCTCCTTCTGTGCCTATGAACCCTTCTGATTTCTTGTTGGATCTTTCTAATGGTATGTCCTTTTTTATATTTTCTTTCATATAATAATTGCTCTTTTCAATGTTTTATATATATATATATATATATATAATCTTTTGAAAGACAGTAACAAGGTTAAATTTTAATCGTTCCAAAATCACTCGACTCTCAAATATGTTGTTCATTAAAAAACTATATTAATGCAGGAACCAACGTAGGACCATTATTTAGAACATATTTAGAGTGATTTCGAAATTGATAAAATCGTTTTTGTTGGATTCAAAATCACTCTTGAACACACCTTCAGCCATGTAAAATCAATTTGATGTTGCTTAGGAGTGATGCCAAGTAAAATCAATTTGATGTTGCTTAGGAGTGATGTTGAAAGTGAAGAAAAGTGATTAAATCAATTTGATGTTGCTTAGGAGTGATGTTGAAAGGGACGAAAAGTGATTTTCTCCACTTTAAAATCGTTTCGATAATGGTGGCACAAAATTACAACTGTGGTGTTGCATGATATATTGTTTTGTAGGTTTGTCAATGAACGAGGCAGAAGAGGAGGCAGGCATGGTTAAGGAGAAACTTATTTCATGTTACAAGAACAATGCTATAGCTGAAAAGTTGCTGTTAGAATTACAAGAAAGTGATGAACATCATTTGGTTGAAGATGGAGCAGAGGACAAGAGCTTTGGACGTTGGTCTGCAACTTGGTGCCAACAATTCACTGTGCTCTTAAGAAGAGGAATTAAGGAAAGAAAACATGATTCTTTCTCTGCACTCAAGATTGGCCAAGTTTTAGCTGTTTCTCTGATATGTGGACTCTTATGGTGGCAATCTGATGATTCACATTTACAAGATAAGGTTTCAATTTCTCGATCTCTCATGCTCTCTTTTCTCGTTTCTTAATTTATTCATTTTGTTTAAATAAATGTATGTTTGGATTGACATTTGTGTAAAAATACGTTTTTTTTTTTTTTTTACTCAGAAACACATCTTAATACGTTTAGAAAGTCAATATAACATGTCGTCAGCCTATGTGTACATTACGAGAAATATGCTTGATAGGGTTAAAACGACTTCTTAGCCAGTATTTGTGGCTAAAATTACTATTTTCAAAGGACATGTGTAGGTGTTTCTTTAGAAATTCAGAAGCAAAAGGTGTTGTGTGAAAAACCATTTATAGAGTATTATTTTTGCTTAATTACTGTATGATCTATTATGTGTTAATAATCTTGTAGAGAGATAAGCAAGACATTAGTTATCTCAACACAAAAGGAAACTTCGGAGCCAAATTTTGGGATGAGAGAAGAATATTAAAATAGCAAGCTCACACACACACACACACACCAAAAAAAAAAAAAAAAAAAAAAGAGAGAGAGAGAGAGAGATAAAAGTTGATTTTGTTCTGAGTCGTTCTCTAGCTCTCTTGGTGTATAACTCTCCTTCAATGGAAATGCACCTTCTGGATTGGGTATGACATATGAAAGTGTTTAAAAATATGTCAAGCTAGTTGATATGTCTTGGTGGACTCTGATTCTACTTTCCTATGTATTTTGTTAAATAAAAAGCTAGTCATTATTATTGAAAGGATTTACAAATCTTTCTTTCTCACATAAAGAAAGAAGTAAAAGATTAATATACTACTCAACATTATTATATAGTATAAAAATGGAAACTATAGTTTGCACACACCAACAAAGTAGAAATTTAG
>JBBPDI010050064.1:0-20734 GCA_037974545.1 Cucumis variabilis
TGTAATACTACAGGACGACAATGGTGATTCACTCCAGAGCAGACAACAATGGGTAGTTTAAAATGTTGTAAAATACAGACCGAAACATTCATTGCATGGTTATACTGGAAGAAAAAATTGATGTAAAAAGATGAACGAATTTGAGTTTCGGTGCGAAGAAGAAGAGGAACGAACATACTTTAATGGCCGTGTGCGAAGACGAAAAATGCCTGAAGCAATGATAGAGAAGATCAGACTGCCACGATTTGAAGGAGTGTCACTTGCAACGAAAATGTTGTTTAGAAGAAAGTAGAAACCTGCTGAGATACTCATGAAATGAATTCCAAAGGACTAATCTTAGGGTTTCAAAGTAACAATGAAGTAACTGATCGATTTCCAAGGAACAAAATGATTAGTTGCAGAAGTTTAAATTCTGAAGGTATGAGGTGGAGCTTCATATTAATGGCATATCTTCTGATTTGATATATTTGGAGGGAATTTTCTTTTGTAGCATTTGTTTATCAATTACAGTGTAATGAGTATTTACGTCATTGTTGTAAATTAGTTGTATTTTTTTATTTGGGTAGGGGCATTTGAGGAATTTATTTATTTGTTTATTTCTATTTTTATTTTTTTTGCTATTATAACAAATTAAAATTATTTTTGCTATTTTCCCAAAGTAAAATATAAAATTTGCTATTCTTCTTGACAGCCCTTTTATTATTCTAATCTTGGCTCCTGAATCCACCTACAACAATAGCAATCAGTAATATCATTCAAGAATAGGAGTTTGGCAAAAAAAAAAAAATAACACAAATTTGGAAGCGGGGATTTGAACAAAAATGCAATAGATCAATTCATAATGAATTTTTAATTACTTAATCATAAATTATTTAGTTTTACTTAGCTTTAACAAAAGCCAGAAAGAAAATTTCTGAAGCTGCCACTTGAATTAATGTCTAAAATGAATTATTTTTTAAAGATTACAACTTTAACCAATGGAATTTACTAGTTTAATCGAGTATGATAATAACAATACAAATTTCAGATTTGTCCAAATTAAACTTAAAAATTAAGTAAGTGATTAAAATAGTATTAATTTAATCCATTAAGAAAGTATGTTAACTAATATAAGTAAAGGCTTTGATCCTCAAATGGCGTAACATTCTTTTCTGTTTCCCTCTTGGAGTGGGCACAATCATATACGCTCTTCTCTATTATTTCTTTGTCTTTACATTCATATATTTATTTGTAATCAGTATTGTGTTTGCAATTTTGAAAAAGAATATAAATTCATTTTAAACCAAAGATCACGGTAGGAGGTCTTTTCCAAAAATAAAATAAATAAATAATCAAATTTTAGCTTTTAAACTTTTAATTATATCAATTAACACCTTCAATTTTTAATTTTAGTCATAACATAGTGTTGCAATTTTTACATTATAATCAATTTTAGCTACTTCACCTACTAATTTTGACAGCATTAAAAAAAATAACATAAAAACCTTCATTAACTTAACAATTTCAATGAAATCAATTAAGTTTCAGGGGTTTTAACTAGTAACATCTAATATGGTATATTATATTATGAAATAGACCCAAACTTTCCAAAGTTTTCAGAAATACTCTAAACAAGCTTATATAGATCATTATATATCCCTGTATATTTAACAAATATTAGATAACAATGTATATGTGCATATTTTAGATTATACTTTAATTTTGTAACAAATTTTACATTATGTGAAAGTACAAATTTATATCAACACAATTAGGAAAATGTATTGTTAATGATATTTTATATATATTGCATATTATGTGGTTGCGACTTAAAGATATATTATGTGTGTGGTGTTTAATGGTTAATGGTTAATGATATTTAATATATACTGTAACATATATAAAATATTATTTGTCTGTTGTTTAATTATATATTATATGTGTGATGTTTAATGTTTGATACTTAATGATATATGATATATACTGTAAACTATATGATATTTTTTATGTTGCACGTTCACAAGGGTGCATCATTGATTCTAAAAAGTAATAAATGGTCTAGAGTACAGAAACTTAAAAAGTAAGTTTATTATATATTGTATACTATATTATATAATTTAAGAAATAAAATTAATAACATGAAAAAATTAGTTGAAGGAGATGACCATCATAATATTCAACAATTTTGGTCATACCTGTACCTAACAAGAAATAATAGAATTATACCTGATACGGCTTACGTATTATTTTAAATATAGAGGTATATAAATAGATCATAGCACATATTGTTTTAAATATTCAGTGGTATATAATAATAGTCAAACAAATATGCACTGGAAGGAATAGAAGTATATATCAATATTATTCATATCAATATAACTATTTGACTTGGATAGAAGACTATTGTACATGTCTTGAAAAGACATGCTTGTTCATTAATATTTTGGAAAAACTATAGCTAATGTAGTTGTCACAGTCATTAAAAAAACCATCATAATATACTGTTGACAGTACAATTAAGAAACAAAAATAAGAAAAGAAATAAGTTTAATAAAACGAATATGCACTGAAAATCAATAATATTATTGTATATATCCTAACCCTAATATATCAAAGAAGTGGATTATATAGTGGTATATAATAGTATATATTGTTGACAGAATATTTAAGAAACAAAAAAATGAAGAAGATGATCAGAATATTGAACTCACTAAACTTTTAGTTTAAGGACATTTCTGGAGAAATTAAACATGAAATATATACGGTAAAATTTACATAAATATAAAGAATAAAAAAAATATAAAAGAAAAAATTCGAACTTACCAGATATACTTGAAGGAGATGGAAAAGGGAAGAATAAAATCGAAATACCAAACGGAAAAACTGATTGGAGAAAATTGTAACGGTGGACGGCGTTTTAATGTAGCTTTGTGAAAATTTGTTATTGTGAAATTGAATAAAGTGAATTTGTAAAAATTATTAAATATAATAGTACCGTATTAGCATCAACTTAATATCATATTAAAAGTAAATCAACCATAAATGATATCCTAATAATAAATGCAAATATAATTGTGGATTATTTACTATAATAATTATAAAATTTATAAAATAGATAATAAATTTGATATAATACAATTAAGGTAATATTTATTAGGAAAATTGCATTAAATGACAAAAACATTTAGAAAAAAACAACTCATGACACCTATTTTTTGCATATTGAAAATATAACAAAATTAGTGATATCAGACGGCTATCAAACAGTAATTATAGGAATATCAGAGGGCTATTAGACGGTAATCATAAGGTGACCAGCTTTTAAATTTGCTACTTTTGTAATTTAGAAAATGTAGTGACATGGGCCCTATTATCATAAATTTTTTTTGTTGTTGCAAGGACATCTATTTATTATTTATTTTCCAAAATAAATTATATTTAATATTGATGTGAAGATTAAAATGGTCCTAGAAAACACGAAATCTTAGTTAAGATAATAGATGAGTCTTACAACATAAATGAAAAATCATATCAGGTGATTTTTCTAAATCTTTCTAAATTTTATACTACAATAAGTTTCACTAATGCTCAAATACCTTAAATTATGGTTAAAGTTCATAGCTAATGTAGTTTTTCTCATAAAAGAATTCCTTGATTTTGTCTTGGTTATTGAACAAATAAGATATGACATTTTTTCCCAAAATGTCTAACTTTTGTATTTTACATATGTTTTTATAATCCATTCAAGCCATAAGAGAAAATAATTTGGTCCAACAAATTATTGGAGGGTTAAAATTCTAATTTCTTTTTAGTTTGAGGTCAAAATTACAATACTAATCTAAGTTTGAAGTGAATTTAATGAACTTAAAAAATGTTTAAATTGATACAAATTGACAAGTTTAAAGGTCAAAATTGAGCTTTTCATTTATTTGTTGCTATTATTATTTGGAAAAATATCGATTTACACTCCTAAATTTTGGATTCTATCAATTTAAAGTTTGAACTTTAGTATCAACTTAGACTCTTCATTATGTTCTATTTGGATCAACATCAAGTGTGAGACTTATAATTTTATCCATTAAACCTCTATTTTTCCATGAGTTAATCAATTTTGATGAAAAATAATTATAGATTAGTATATTTATGTTTAATATTTGTTTAGTTGTTGCCAACATAAGCTTAGCTTATCCGACATTTGTATGTTTCCAGAGACAAGAGGTCTTGAAGAATTGGATGCATAGACAATTTTCAAATGTAATACTGTTAATGGTCTAAATTAATTCACTTATAATAAATTTGAAATATAATTGAAACAATTACGAGGTTATAGATGACCTATTTTAAGGGGCCCAATGTCACACCTCACCCTAGGCACCTACTTGCTTGGCCCAAGACGTGGTGTGATGTCAGTCGAAGTCGTTCGCCTCCAGAACAACTTCAACTGACACATGGCGTGAATACTTGCAAAACTTTTAAATAGCAGAAGTCTTTTAATAAAGTAAACATTTAGATTATACCATGAAATTTGTAGTACAGCTCATAGGAAATCTTTTTAAAACATATCATGGGAAATTATCATGACGTTAATATATAAATATTTAAATAATCACAATATTTTTTTCAATAAAACAATGTCCTTGCATAACAAAAACTAAGTTTGCCTGGCAGCAATAAGTTCAGCATACGGAGATCCACAATCTGTATTTGAAAAATGATAAAACATTTTAGAAAGGGTAAGTTGAAAGACTTAGTGAGCAATGGTTTTATAAAACAGATTTTCATAAATATTTTAGTATAAAACTGCAGCTTAAATACATTTATCTATAAACAGTCATAACATGAAACTTGAACATTTGCATAGCTTTTCGAAAATAGTTGTCCATAGCCACGGACAGTATTTATCCCTTTATCCAAAAATGGAACAGTCGATGGGTAGCTAACCCTTCTCCTTCAAGGCATGACAACATACCCTTCCTGATGGCCCATAAACTATAAGCTCGTCAACCCTACCATCAATATGGAGTTAACCACTTGTATACAATAAGTCTCATGAAATATTCGAGCATGGAGAAAAACATTTGAAAACATGGAAACATTCCCTTGAACTTTATTATGAAATCATTCAAACATAGTGTAAATTCGAATAACAATTTAAACATTTTACCATAAATCATAACTTGATAATAACTTGAAAATCATGTTCATAAATCATTATACAAGTTATTGCTAGTAAAGCTTGAAATCATGTTTAACAATAACATTTAGAAATCGATATGTTACTCACAATACTTGTACAGATCCTTGACAAGAAATTTCCCCTAATCTTTCTTGTCCTAAAAAATTCATATTTTATCCTTAATTAATTCCTTAATCATGAAAATATCTACAAGCTCCTTTAAAATTCTAAAAAAAAAAAATCAAAGCAGCTTGAAAAAAGCCCCTTAAAGCCCAATGACATGGTGGATGGGTGTCACACCCTTAACCGTAATACGATCAAAATGCCAAAGTAAAGGAAAAAGGGTGCGACTTAGTTATAGCCCTAAAATTTTCTTATCAACTATTTCAACCTCAAAACCTTTTAAATACTAAGAGAAAACATAATGCAGCAAAAGTTGTACCCAACGTCAAACACTTTCTTAATACAAAAAACTTAACGCGATCAATTCAGCCAAAACTTAAACTTTATTAATAGCAGGTGTTTAATACAATAATGTACAAAAACAAATCATAACCAAAAGTTACAATAAATAAACTTGTAAACGCTTAGTAGCGCCTTTCTCATCTTGTTGCCAAACCTTCAACTTTATTCTCTACTTAGCCTAAACGCCTGATCCTAGAAGATTGATTTTGAAAACATCAATAGAATGTCTCAGTGGGGTTTTATGAAAACATTTAGCAATACATTTTCATAATCATTTTGCAAACAAATTAATTCATTTGGCATAAACCTTTCTTTATCCTTAACAAATCATTTTGCAACTATTTTGTTTCACCAAGGATCCCAAATCATTCTCTACGCTAGGTCTTATAACTTCACGTTTAGACTACTGAATCATCAGCATCCGAGAGTATCTTGATTCATCCTTGTTGCTTAGGTTGCTAAGCATTTACGCTCCTTTCAACGCATAAGTTAGTTACTTATCACCATGTAGCCCGTATACCCCATGGTGACCTTGACTCTTTAAGTGCACATTAAAGTTAGCTTACTCCAAGGAAATAACTAATGGTTTGCAAACTATATCATAAAAGTTAAAATCAAATCATGCTTTGAACATCATAATACCTTTTCATATAAATATCTTTTAGAAATATTTTTTTAATCAAAATCATTAACTCAAATCAGTAGAGATTTATAAGGAAACATTTGACATAAAATATTAAGGAAACACTCACAAAACTTTACTAAATAAGTCCTTCTTCTCGCAAGCCTCTCTTTGCGTAGCTAAACCAGCAACACTTCAATATTTCAACAAAACTATCATCATCCCCTACTTAGTTACCCAAATCTTCTTATTTATAGAGTCCTTAAACTAACTTAGTCATGCATAAACTCTTCTCAAGTCTCCGGCTCCTGCTTAAAACTTTACACATGTAAATTTAATATTCAACTCAACCATGCTTAAATCCTTAATCTTACATGTGAACCCCTGTCAAAGAAGATTTGACATTTTCTTCACCAAACCTTTCTTCTCACCTAACTTCATACCCTGAATAACTTCAACCACTTAACATTTCTCGCGAATAACCTTATCGTGTGGTTATATTTTTACTATAAGAAACTTTCCTCCCGAAATAACCAACTTTTACTCGCATCGAACTATTATCGTGAACTTAAACTTCAAGGCTTCCTTGTAGATTTCTTTTCTGCAAAACACTTGGTTCTTCTCGTGAAGACCACCCAAAATGTCTAGTCTAACACATTGTCAAAACTTTCACTTCTTTCACTTATGTGAAGAATTTTTATCTTCTTATCACATCACTTCTTTTGTGAACTACCTGTTTAAACGCAAAAACATATATTTAATCATAAATGATTTTATCACTTAATTCTTTCTGCAGATTTATTCAAGCGCCAACTTCTTAATACTTAGCCGAATTTTACTTCCTACACTTATACAAAATGGATCTCACAATGGGACGGCCGCACGTGTATAGCCTAGAGCCTTGCCACATCCTAACCTCACTGAGGTGGGCCATATGTCGCTTCTAACCTTGCAATGGGATTGCATTTGCATCCTTTCCACCTACCACGTGCGCCCATCGCGTGCTTTATGCACATTAGTGCTCTCAGCACAATATGTGTGTTGTGCTAACCTCTATGGATTGTCATGCGCGCAGTCTGAGCGCATGCCTTGTTGCTTGGCTGTGCCATGGCCTTGTCATGTGAGTGAAAATTGACCAACATAACCTCTAATCACAAAATGCACGCCCATCTTGATTACACATCCAAATCTCTCAACCATTATCCAAAATGTTGTTTTATTTTTAAAATCATGACCCAAATTTGAAAAATCATAACTTAAAATCCATAACTCTTTTGATAAATTTTTTTTCTACAAAATTGCTCTAAATTTTCTTAACTTTCTTATATTAAATTTTGGAAGGAAAATTCCAAGTAATGAGTCATGTAGCTTTCTGGAAGTGCAACTTACTCAGATTCTCTTGGAAAATGATCTTTTCACCTTTGCTCAAACAAAATGCCAACCCTTTTGAATCCAAAATACATAATAGCCCTCTCTCACAAACTAGAATCAATTCTGAACTTTTAAAACCAATTTGAGTAATTTTGTACGAGTAAGTTATGAGAAATTCATTGTTGAAGTTGGCCTATTTATAAAGTTCCTTTCATGAGATGAAGCTCACACTTAATTTTTGATTAGACTCGCCTCTTAAGCTTGTGTTTAGACCTTAGCAACTCCTTCAAATCCTCCTTGGTTACAAAATACATGATGACATGGTTAAGACACTTGGATTTACTTTTAACCGATTGCTTAGAGCATGCCACATACTTGATTCAATCGCATTACTAACCTTCTTGGCCTTCTCGCATAATCTTGGCCACATAACCTCTCAACGCCTAGTCTTCCTCGCCTAGCTAACCTCTTAAACATCTAGAAAGCCTTCCCCGCGTATATCTTTTCTCAGACAACTAACCTCTAAAGTTGTCGTCAAGCCTCAACTTCAATCGCATAGCCTTCTTTGTGATGCCTTGCCACCAGACAACAAATCTCAAACGCCTAGCTAACCTCCATGATTTCTCGCTTAGCAATTCAAATGCCTAAGTATCACCTTTAGAGGTTATCTTCCATAATGTTGGCCGCTAACCCACATCCAAATGCCTAAGCTTAATGGTTCTCAAGCCTATTCTTGTCACCCATTGACACCCTTTTGAAGGTTCTTTAACCTTCTTTTGCTGCCCATAAAACCTCTACGCCTAAAACCAAATCTTTGACACTTAAGCAAATTTTCCAACTTTTTTCATTTTCTTAAACCTAAACCTAACTTCCAAGTATTTTCTCCTTCTTTTCTTATAAATTTCATTTTCTCTTATCTTTGACTAAGCTTAACAAATTCCAAAAGGTTAAACAAATTTTGAGGTTTCACACTGGACTGGGATGATTTTGTTATTGTAGTCTATGTGATAGGTCAATGGTTAAGCTCACTGTATGCGAAGTACTCACTATGTACCTCCCTATTGTATAACTATTGCATTCTCGTTAAGTACAAGTTTTCCTACTGCTTGCCCAAGTGCAAGCGAAACAGTAGGTTTACCTAGATGATCCAGGGTCGAACACAAGGAATTGATTCAAGACATTAGTTCTTGGAATTACTTATCATCTAGGCAGAATAAAAGAAGCAAAACCAAGAATAAAACTACTTATTCACGTCAAGATAATCTATAAAGGGGAATGAATGGATGCAAGATGGAATTGTGGACTAACTTGTATCCGAGAAAAAGTTGAAGGTCTACGCATTATTAGGAAATTATGCAATGCAACAGCTTCGATGCGATATAACTCATATAATCAGCTCATGATTAAGGAGATCTTCTCTCAAAGTGTTTAGACACCACACTTGCTCATCTTTCAGATGCAAATGAATGTACTTGATTAAGCAAGATATATCTAGAAGAATTCACTTATAATACTTATAGAACTTCTCATTAGGACAGGAACCTCTCAAAGCCTAATGTCTGCACATGTTCGCCTGTCATAATACAAATGTTGGAAGTTATCTCACCAAGGTCAAGGTAGTTGCCAACTTCCTCCTTGCGCCCATTAGCCTTATCCTTGCTACTTGTTCTCTCAGGTAGTTGGTGATTAACGTTGGCTAATCGATGAGTATAGCTCAACTAACGCGATACGAATTATAGGCTAGATTTCTTATCAAGAACTTATCACAAATCTAACTACTAATAACACATTGACAAGTGATAAGTCAAGAAATGATGAATTGAAAAGGTATAAATATGTGATATAAATAAATATATATATATAAGGTAGGCCTTAGGCCATTGTACAATATGATCGACATATATTACAAAAAAGTGTAAAAATGGAGAGAAAAGAGAGTGAAAAAATATTACAAGTTAGGGGACAACGAAAGCATGGATTCTTTCCTACTCAGAGGCTAAGCTCTCGCTTTTAAAACTGATCAGATAAGAAGAAGAAAGTGTTACAAACGGAGGAAAGGCGATTCCTTTCTACCATTCTCTCTCTAGGGATTGACCTATTGAGCCTTTATCCCATACAGCCATCTCAATTGGCCTTTCCAGGCCCTCTTGGGTCCATTCTGATCTGTTTCTCTTAGTGAGGATGAAGTCTTTTTACAGGCAGCTTTCGACAGAAAACTTCTATTCTTCTGAGATTGTCAGTGCCAATTGCAGCCTTATGAAATCACATCAACTCTAACTATCATTATTGTTCTCTGGTGAGCTTTTCTCGCTTGATGATGTGGTTCCTCACCTGGAAATGTTATTCTCCAGGTGAGATTCCATCGTTTGGCCTTTGCACGAGATGTCTCCTATGATTTATTAGCTTTTTCCTGCATATAGACCTTGTAATTACGTAAAACAGGCATGATGCTTATGTAAGATGTATTTCTAAATACTTATGAATTTACAATATAAGTTATGCATTTTGATCCTCTTCTTATGCGTTTTGGCGTCATTATTCTAATAAAAGGAGCTATAATAATGAATATTTATACGTTATCACATACCCAAAATGAAATTTGGATCGAGATTCAAATTTGATCATAAAATGACTTTTTTGCTTATGTCATCCACATGTGAAGTACCATCTTGTCTTCAAACCACATGGCGAAGGATGGCATTGAAGAGTTTTAGCTTCTCGCTTTATCTTCTAACTCTTTTTTCTTGTCTTCATCAAGCACAACTATAGTTTTTTCGATATTTTTCTTTATTTAAATTCTTTCTCTATCTTCTCATTCATTTTTTTCTCTCTCATTATGCAAAACTATAAAAAAAAATATTTTCTTTCTTTGTTTAGATTTTTCCTCTCGCTTCTCTCTCTAACTTTTGGCATCTTTCTCTTAGTCTCCATCAAAAGCAATTACAATTTTTCCTTCACAAAAATAAATTGCAAACCAATGAAGGAAAAGAAAAACTTTGAAAATAAAATAAGACAAAGATGAGAACCAGAACGACACAAGAAAAGTGAAATGAAAAAAATGAGAAAATGAAAAAGGGAAAAGGGAAATTCTTATGAATAGCAATAAAATTGAACCTATTTACAAAATATAACAAAATACTTAGGGGTGTTTGAGCTGAAGGTTGAGGTAGAGTAGAGTAGGGGTTTTTACAAATAGCCCACTCCATGTTTGGCTGAAGGTTAGATATAATTGGGGTTTAGGGTTCTTTTGAAAAAAATAATCTTCATTTCAACATTTGTTTTTGCTATAGTTGTTTAAAATTCATTGTTCTTCAACCCTCATTTTTGCTGCAGTTGTACTATTTTCCTCTCCCTTATATTCCCTTCTCTCCCACCATCGTTTTTAACCTCTTCAACTCTGATGGCCTCTTTTCTTTGTCTGCCATATCTTCCACCTTAATTTCTTTTTCGATTCAACTTCTCCTCTCTTGTAATGGAAGGGTTTGCCCACTCTCACAAATTTATACTTTTTTTTAATCTTTGGATTATAAATCTCTTTTCTTTATCCTCTTGCATTTTTGGGTTTTTTTTTTTTGGTTTAAGGATTAAATTTTAAGTAATCCATGCATGAAGTGTTCTTCAACCCATATTTAAGTTACTATTGTGCTATTACCCTCATTGTATTCACTTTTCTTCATGTCTCGGTATTCATTTTTCATTCTAATGGCCTACTCTCAAACCCTAAGGTCAAACCTCAATTTCTCATTTTTTTTCCCTTGTCACTAGAATAAAAACCTCAAACCTTATCGCTCAATCTTCCCTTTTTCACTCTATTCAATTTCATTATACTTGTAACCATTCACAGATTTATAAGTCTACGCTAGTGTGGGTAGTAGATGTTTTAATTTGGAGTGTGGTAGGGGTTGAAAGATATAAGCATGGTAGGAAGGAGGAGGTCCCATTTCATTTTTCAACTTCACGGTTTGTATTTCAATATTTGTTGGTTTTGTTTGTTATTTTTTCAACCTGAATGATGAGGTCCAATTTTGCGTTTTTTTATTTGTGATTGTTCTTTGTATCCTAATTGTGTTTTCTGATATGGGATTGTTCTTTATATCCCAATTTCATTTTTTAATCTACGATTGCTCTTTCTATCCTAGATATATAAAATGCTTGTTTCTGACTTTGTTGGTCTCTGATTTTACTTCTTTGCTAACAGTTAGGTTTAGAAAATATTATAGTCCATCTTTGTTTCTTTGTTCAAATATAATTATCATTCTATTTTTCCTTGTTTCCTATTCATCCCTACCATATCTTCGCTAGTTAAATCCATCAATGTCATATCTTTCTTTTCTTTTTTTAATATTGTAACGACCCAACTCCTTATACTAAAATGAGGTCATTACATTAAAATAAATATAAATAACAAAATTTTCATTAAACAGAAGAAAGGAAAAACTAAATCTTTAATAAATAAATTCAAACACAAGTTCATAAATCATGATTTGGCAAAAACAAAAAAATACTACATAACATAATCCCTAGTTCGGGCCCTATCTAAATTTTAAAGAAAATAACATAAAATAATTAACGAGTTCCAATAAATTCCAATAAAATAGTCAAAGTCAAAATACTGTAAATATGAAATGCGGAAGCAAATGTAATTCTTCTATGGTAAGTCACGGACCCTTCTGGTCGCTCGCCAGCCTTCCTCTACCATTGCCTGAAATATTAAACACAGAAAAAAGTGAGTATAAACATATACTTAGTAAGGGACCCACTACTAGTTTTGTTGGGTTTCTGTTAACTTTCCATTAGGATCTTGTTAGGAGATATCCAAAACTATCATGTGCATGATGGAACACACGTAATCTAATAATCTTGAAGGAACACTCTTATCGGTCAATGAACCTGAAAGAACACGTATGTATTGGGTTGTAAGTGATCTGATCGGATCACTCATAAACATGGCATGAAAGACTGATGGTCCTATTAAACACACACAGCTATAAGTCTGTGAAAAGTGGTGATCCCGAGGGACAACGTACATGTAAGTATAATCCTAATGGCTAAAGTTAACAGAACACCACAATCCATAGCATGTAGCAACATCATAAACATGACATGAAATATCAATCATAAAAGTCTAATGATGTGATTAATATATCATACATAATCATTATCATAAGTATATATCAATCATTAACTACAGTGCATTATGCATCTTAGCTATCTCACTACATAACAGAAAATAGAATGCAAACTCTTAATTTCATATTCAAGGTCAAGTAGCAAAATTTCTTACCACAAGCCGAGGTTGAGGTAAAATTTCATATTCAAGCTTGTACTAATGCAAACTCTTAATTTCATATGCATCTTAGCAAAAATTATTTTCTTGGTTAACAGTCAATTCCCAATTATTTAGTTCTAAACATAAACAAAATTAAATTAACAATTTTATCAACCATAATCATCCAAAAATTTATCTTATATTGTCAAACTTACCCAAGCCGAAGTTGAAACCAAATTAATCTTAAATGGAAAAAATTCCACAGGTTAATCCTTCCTCAATTTTGCCAATGACATTCAAATAAAAGTAGTCCAACATTTAAGAAAATAATTCAACTAAATCCAAAAGTTAATTTACTTATAACAAAATTAATATTTGACAAGACAAACCTAAAACTCAATCAAAACTCACCAAAGAAAATACCAAAAGGGTCAACTGGCTTAAAAGAGGGACTCTAGGCTTGGCTAAACCAAAAGAAAAGAAGAAAGGTGGCTCGCAGCTCGAAGATGGCTAAAGTCTAAGGAGACAATAATGAAACAACTTTCAAACAGAGACAAAGCGGCTTGAATCTTTATTGGTGGCTACGCGCAATAGAGAACGAAACTATATAGAGATGGAACCTTACAATGCAAAGAGACAGCTTGATGGAAGCCTCGACTTCAACATAGATGTGGCTCGGACTCTAGTGGAAGACAAACGATGACTTTGTCTAAGAGATAGTTGTAAGGAACAACGGGTGCTAGGTAGACTTTCCTTTCAGACTTAGGGTGGAGTATATTGCACTATGCTGATAAGATCAACACTTGTTGCGAGTCGATCCCACGCAACCTAGCTTCTTTAACTTGGTTGTAGTTTGTTTGTTTGTATATTTGTATGTTTGGTTTGTAGGTTTGTACAAGTCAATCCCACTCAATCGTGGCTACAACCTGACTCAGTTGGTCAACTCCATGGACTTATTGATGGCTTTTAGTTCTAGAAAACAAAGGTTCAGCAACATGATAAATAGTGTTGTTACCTATGTTGGTATAGTGCATTTAAGTTTAATCTACATGATGTGTCATTGATTAAAGATCATTTCATGCAAAACGCTCTTCATGAATCTCTTGATCATGCGACTAGATATGACCATTGCATGCAAAATTCTCCTAATATCCTCCATCACATTCATCTAAGTCCTCGTTGTAAAGGTTTTCCTATTGCTTGCTCAAGTGTAAGCGAAACAATAGGTTTTCTTGGATGATCCAGGGTCGAACATAGGAAATAAATCAAAACAAAGTTCTAGAGTTTACCTATTAATCGGATGGTATAAAAGAATAAACGATAAAATCTAAAAGAATAAACAACATCAAATTTACTTATGTACACCTAAAGAACCTATAAAAGGGAATATAATGAAGGTGGTTACGAGGATGTGAACTTACTTGTATTAGATTGGGATGAAGGAATGTCTAATGTTATTAGACGATTAAGTTATATGACCAGCTCAATGCGATATAACTTGATTAACTAGATTATGATTAAGGTGTGCTCCTCTTAGAGTCATTGAATGTCACACTTTGTTTCCTGTTGAGATCCAAATGACTAAGTATAGCCAAACAAATTATATCTAGAAGTGTTTGACTATAAAACTTGTACAGCATCTCGTTTAAGAACAACAACCTCATGGCCCCTAATGCCCACAATTGTTCACCTTTCGGAATACAAATGATGGAAGTTATCTCACCAAGATGGAGTTTGTCTCCAAACTTCTCCTTGCCCACGATAGTCATATCCTTGCTACTTACCCTCTCGAGTAGTTAATGATAGACATTGGCCAAGTGACAAAAATAAATCAAGTAACGCGATAAAAGTTATAAGCAAAGTTTCTTATCATGAATGTACCATAAACCTAAACTACAAATAACACAAGAATAGATTAACAAAATAGAGATGGATGGATTGAAAAGTTATAAACATACATTGTATTAAATAATGAAAGTCTTCAGCCAGTGTACAATATAAATCAATAAAATGTAAAGAAATAAATGTGACATTACAAGTTAGGGGGAAATGGGGGATGGACTATTCTTCACTCAACTCTCAAGCTTTCACTCTACAAACTAACCGGAGAAGAGGAAGGCATAATTTACAAATGATGGAAAGATTGTTCCTTCCCATCGACTCTCTAGGGTTCCACCCACCTCTTCAAGTGAGTGGGTGGCTCATTTAGGCCGCTAGTGCCTGGTCCATTTAGATGCCTAGCCCTTTTCTTGGTAAGAATGGAGTTCCTTTTTATAAGCATATTTAGGCAAAAAGATCTATCTTCTGATCATGTCAGCATTGAAAGTTGTCTCTGTTGCCAAGTCACACCATCTCCATCTGCCACTTTTATCTTCTAGTGAATCTCTTCTCACATTTTGATGTGTTCTTCTCACCTAGTCTTCTCGCAAGTTTCTCTGCAATTTGTTAGTTTCTTCTTTTGTTAATAATCTTGCATTTAGACACTAAAAATCAGATAAATAGCCATAGTTCTTATGTAAAATGTAATTCTAAATGTTTATGAATTTACAACATAAGTTTCGTGTTTTAACACACGTATTATGCATTTTGGTCCCATTATTCTACCTAAAAGGTCATAATAACCTGTATTTATACAAGTTATCAATGGGGCGATGGACGGTCAACAGAGAACGTGGTTTGCAGCAGCTAGTAAGGTTTTTGAGAGAAAGAAGATTACGTGATTGAATGGAGAAGCATGCAAATCGAGGGGCTTTATTTATAATAATAATAATAATAATAATAATGCTTTAATATTAATTACTATTTTTCCTTCCTTTTTCAACATAATAAGTTCCTCTTCTCTTTCCTCAATAATTATGTTAGAATATCCTTAATAAATACATACATACATACATACATACACACACACATACATACATACATACATACATATATATATATATATATGATAACTTGTAGAAATACAAGTTATTATGGCCTTTTAGGTAAAACAATGGAGTCAAAACGTGAGATAAAGGATCAAAATTCATAACATTTAATGCAATTTTATAATAGTAAGAGAATGCACCTTACATAAGTCATTACGCCTAATTAACTATGCTTTCAAGTGTTTTTCCACACAAGATGGCGAAAAGAAGAAATGAAGCAAGGATTGCGCGCATGAACTCAGCAATAAAATGTTGCCTAGCGAGTCAAAAGGCAAGATGCTAGCACATCAATATGCAAGATTATTTGCTAGAAGACAAGAGTGCTAGTTAGGGGTGATGTGATAAGAATTGGCTACTTTTTGTGCTAACATTTGTAGGCAAGGACGAATGTGCAGCATAGGTAAGGACAGATGTGCAGCATATAGCAATTAATTTTCTGCCTAAAGTATGTCTAAAAAAGAAGTCAACTCCACCATGAAGAGAGAAAGAGGAGGTCATCCTTTAAGGAGATCGATGAAAGGACGAGTTTTAGAGTCCTTCACCATTTATAGTAGTAGTTCTTCCTCCACCTCTTCCCTGGTCAACATTTGAGTGAAAGCTTAAAGAGAGAGGGAAGCTCACCCTCCATTCTCCTAACTTGTAAAAAAGCCAAGGAATGCACGACAATGCATTCTACGGCTCTACACATTTCTTTACTTTCCATCTTTGTACTTTGTACGTGTTGTATGAATATTCTTATTTTTATGGCTGAGAGGCCTACACTATCAATATAATACATGTTTTATCCATTATCTCTCTTCTATTTCTTTACTATTTATCTTGTTGATGTGTTTTAAGTAGTTTGAGCATATGTTATGCACTTGATAAGGAATCCTTAGTTATAAGACTCATCGTGTTTAGCATGAGCCTAACTCAATCACTTGGCCAGCGTTCATCATCAACTGCTTAAGAGATAAAGTAGCAAGGACCTCGCTAAACACGTGCAGAAGGGAGTTTGAACAAACTTTATTCTGGCGTTTTGGCTCCAATCATTGTTTGTGTCTCAAAAGGAGAACAAGTGTGATGTTTAGGCACTAAGAGGTTGCTAGTCTTAAATAGAGATACCACGTGATGCTCATAAGTAAGGACCCCTAAATAAATATCGCTTGATCTATCTTTACCATTCATGTTCCAAAAGGAGAACAGGTGTGTTGCTTAGGCACCGAGAGATTACTCGTCTTAAATAGAAGATGGTTATGTGATCTATATCGCATCAATGACATCTCGCATGGTTTAAATTGCCAATAATGCAAAGGCTTTCCTTCATCTTTCTTAATACAAGTTAGTTCACATTCCATCATCATCCATTCCATTCCCCTTTACAGAATCCTTTGTGTAAATAATTAGCTTAGCATAGTTTTATACACTTTATACAATTTATACCACCAGGAATGATAAGTAGAATTTATAACTAAGTTTTATAGAAATTTCTTGTGTTTGACTATGTTTTACTCAGGAAGCCTCTCGCTTTACTTACACTTGGGCAACCGTGAGGAAAGCTTGTACTAAATGATCATCAATATGCATTTAGTAATGCATAGGTAGAGCATGTACCTTTTATCGCATAATTCTAACCTAGATGTCAGCTAAGTCACATCATTAGAACTCAACATGATATATTTTACAAATGAGTTTAATAACAAAAACTAGCATCAAATATTTCAAGCAATATCAAAATATACTTGCACATTTATTCATTCTCTCTTCGCATTTAACTCTTTTCCATCACATCATCTCTTTTCTTCCAAAATACAATTATATTTTCCTTAAATGATTATATTTTCACCAATATCAATATTACTCACTTTCATAAATAATTATAGGGGTCTTTTCAAAAATATAACAAAGCGGTAAAATATTTACATTGTATAAAACAATTTTAAAAGAGGAAAAAGTCCACGGGCCCACAATGGAAAATACAAAAAATGCTCCGTGATTAATTAGCACCCAGCACGCGTAATATATTTGGTAAACAATAATTTAGATTTGTCTATTCTTTCTTACACAATCGTTTAGATTTGACTATTCAATTCCAAATGATTTTTTTCAAGATTATTTGATACACATTCGTTTAGATTTGGCTATTATTTGGTATAAGATCGCTTAGATTTAATCGTTAAATTTGGATAGCCAAATCTAAACGATTTTTTTAAAAAAAAAATTGTACACAATCGTTTAGCTTTGGTACACAATCGTTTATGTTTGGTATACGATCGTTTAGATTTGGCTATTTTTGATACACAATTGTTTAGACTTGGCTATTGATAACTTGTAGAAATACAAGTTATTATAGCCTCTTTTATAGAATAACGTGACCAAAATTTAAAGAAAGTGTATCAAAGCATATTTTATGTTGAAAATGCATAAGTATTTAGAAATACACCTTGTATAAGCTTCAACGCCTGTTTTATTGTGTTTTCAGTATTTGAACGCATGTTTGCAAACAAAAAGAAGAAGCTAGCAATTTGCAAAAAAACTCGCACGGAGAGACTCGACGAAAAGGTCATATTAGAAGGCAAGAAGGAGTTCGCTAAAAGACAAAAGTAGTAGTTAAGTGATGTGATCTGTTTACAGAGAATACTTTTGTTACACGCAACTGAAGGAAAATTTTTCATCCAAAAGTGTCAATAAAAAGCCTCTTTCTACATCATTCAAAAAAAGGCCAGACGTCTGAACGGCTCGACTAGTCGACCTGAAGGGGCCAAATTCTAGAGAAAGGTGGAAAGGAATAGTTTTTCCACCATTAGCAAGGAACTTATCTCCTTCTTCTCTAATCAGATTGTAAAGTAAGAGCTTAGAGTATGTGTAAGGAAGAATCCATCCTTTATTTTTTCCCTAACTTGCACTATTTTCCATTCTCTGTTCTTTCCATTTTTGTATTCTTTGTGTAATATATATTGTTTATATTGTACAATGGCCAAAGGTCTATATTCTTTGATATATTACATGTGTATACCATTTTCAATCTATTCACTTCTTTACTTTCCATATGTCGATGTGTTGTTTGTATTTTATGTTTATAATAAGACTTTAACAAAAAAATTTGCTTATACTTCTTATCATGTTAGTCGAGCTACATTCAACATTTGGCCAATATACATCGCTAACTATCCAAGAGGATCAGTAGCAAGGATGTGGCTAACACATGAAAGGAAGAGTCTTCTCGATAACCTTGGTTAGCTGACTTTCCTCATTTGTATTTCGGAAGGTGAACAAGTATGGACATTAGGCACCGAGAGGTTGTAGTCCTTAAACGTAAAACTCTAAAAGTTTTATAAGCAAAATACGTCTAGACATATTGTGCTTAAGAAGGATTAGTCATATGGATTCTGACAGGTGACCATGTGTGGCGTTCAATGACTCCGAGAGGAGCACATCTTAATCATAATCTGGTTAAGAGCAATATGTCACATTAAGGCCTTCACATTACTTAAGCATCTTACAATGCATGGATTTTCTTCACTCATTCTTGTATGCAAGTTCGTTCACATCTCCATTTTGTCATCATTTCATCCCCTTTTTAGAAAACCTCTAAATGTAAGTAACTACAGTTTAACATCCTTTACATTTGTTTATTTGTTCATACTGACTGATTGATAAGTAGAGCATTGAACTAAGCTTTAATATTAATTCCCTGTGTTCTAACCTAGATCATCCAGAAAAACCTACTATTTCACTTTTACTTGGACAAGCAGTAGGAAAACTTATACTTAACGAGGACTTAGCTAATATGCGATAAAGAACTTAACCAATGAGTTATCACATAGAATTAATCGTGCATATGTACAACTCTGCATTCAAACAAAACACCCGAGCGAGATAGCTATCAAATATCTCAACGATTTTTTTCACAATCTTTTATATTTAGCAAACGATCTTAAAGAACCAAATAACAGCTTGAAAAAAATAAAAGAAAAATTACAGAAGAAGAAGAGAAAAAAACGATGGAAAGAAAACAAATTGAAGAAGAGGAAGAGAAGAAAGATGATGAAAAGGAAGGGAAGGCCTTTAAAACATGGTCAGCTTCATGGGCTTTTTCAATTTGTTACACGGGCCATAAATATTTTGTCAGTATGTTATATTTATGAAAATTAAACATAATTATATATATACATATACATAATTAACCAAAATTCCTTTAAATCCACCAATTTCTAAATAAAACCAATAACATTCAACTTGGATTATTTCTCAATAACACAAAATATCCAATCCCAATAATTAATTAAATATTCATCCCACAAAATTTAATTAATTTTAATTCTACTAAAAATTCAATTCTAAATCAAATATATCAAAATAACATCCAATAATTCCAACATAATTAAATAAATTAAGATAATTAAATCTAAATGCCTTAATTTTTTTGGCGTTACATTTATTGTCTATTGTACTATTTGGATTGTCATATCCTTTATCCTCAGTTTTTAAGTAAAGTCCTTTGCATACTTATTTATGAGTGCATACTGGTTGTTTTGATTATGTCATATAAAAACAAAATTTCATTTATGCCCTATCTCTTTATCCCCACTTTCTAGGCAAGTTTATTACATATGCATAGGAAATTGTTGGTAGTCATTGTTTTTATGGGTAGTTTTGTGTTAAAATCATGGACTTATTCACATAAGTATTATATATGGATCTCAATTGAACTCAATCGTATTTCAACTTCATCCCATGATTGTTTGGTGAAAATTGCTTGGTATGTTTCTTTGTCCATTGTTCATCTTTGACTTTCAATTGTTTTGCATTCCAATTGAATGATTTATCATTGCTTCTTTTTTTTTTCTTTAATAATCTTTTGTTCAGTCTCTCTATCATCTTTGTTGAACCCCTTATGTAATAGTATACATTAACTATACGAAATTCAAGTTCCAATGAATGAA
>JBBPDI010050341.1:0-20698 GCA_037974545.1 Cucumis variabilis
AGAAAGTGGAAGATTTTGTTGAGGTCCCGAGAGAGAGAACGAAGGGAAGAAGAAGAAAAAAATTTGTTTTGGTGAGAGGAACGACAGAATGGAGTAGGGTTTTATAGAGGGGTACACGACTTCCTGGCGCTACACGACAAATCCCAGTCGTTCGGTCGCGTGCGTCTGTTGACTGCCAAATTGGCAGTCAACGACACTGTTCACTGCCAGCCTGCATGCCAGTCAGCTTTATGGAAGTCGTGTACCCTGTATTACCTATCCTATTTTTGACAATACTTTCTCCCCTACCCTAAAATTGACAATTATTTTCAAAATTACATTATTTTAAAAAAAAAATTCTTATTTGAGTGGTGGTGGTGGCAGTGGCGATATGTGTAATATGAGACAAAGTTTGCCACACTATATAACTTTTCCACTCCCTAATTAAATTTTTTGTTTTAACTTTTTTTTATTAAAAAAAGAGTATATATTTTTAAAAAAAATTCTTCCCTTTTCTCCTCACATGACAATAGAGTTTTTAATTATCAAACTAGGAAAATGGTGTCAAATTAAGAGACGCCCTACTAATGAACTCACTTCAACTCTCTTTTACACATTTATTTTATCTATTTTATTACACAATTTTATTTTTCTTTTAATTTATTAATTCTTATATTTTTCTTTAATGTTTGTTTTTCTTTCTTAACCACTCAGAATTCTTGAATTTTAAGATATAACATTTTTAAAATATTCCCCAAATCAAGCTTTCAAAAAAAACTCCAAGGATCTTTAGTTTGTATTAAAAAGATACTTTTATTTTGCATATTCAAAAGCTATATATCTTCTCGACACTTTTTTGTTTTTCCAAATAATATGGAATCTGGTTAACCTGAAAAATCATATTATGTTTACTCAAGTTTAATTGATTAGGTTTAAGAAAATAGGGAGTGATAAAAAGATGAATGGAAACGAATTAAACCTTAAATTATTTCAAAAAAAACATAATAAATCAATGGTAGTTTGAAAAGTAAGTCTCATTTAAATACTCTTTTATCTATATACTGTAATCCTATTGAACTATAGGATCACCTTAAAATCACTAATGAAAAGGTATAATCTGATTGAAGAATTGAGGATACTCATTCTAATTATGTTTGAGAATTGCGTGGAAAAAGCCTTATCTGAATTGTTATACCGTTACCAATATTACTACTATAACGGTATGAAAATTGTGAATCTGTCACATCTAATGTTATATTTATATATATATTGTATAGGATCAAACAGTAACAGTAACAGTAAATGTAATGTATTTATAATTTTAATTAATATGATCAAAAGTAGTCTAATTATCCTTGCAATTCAAGCCTAATTCATGAATAGAATCTCATTACAATTGTGCTTATTTTCATTACGGATTGGAAAACGTAACTGTTGTAATGTCATTTAAGATAGCGGTAGTTTTACTTGTTTTTTTATGGAAAGTTTGATATGTTATTTCAATATGTTATTTTAGTTTTTTTATTCAACTCCATTCATGAGCTTCACGTTGGTCAATCGTTAGGTAAGTCTATGGTGCATGAGTTAGCTTCTCAAGCTCATGGATCTGGATTTTTTTAGATGTGGATTGAAGGTCAACTCTCATGAGTGGAGCCTATTCACCTTTCTTTATTTGTATTCCAAGGTCATCTCTACCAAATTGTAATGAGAAGAGGTGTAATTACAATGAAATTTATGGATCAATCATATTAAGTTTGAATTGCAAATATAGTTGCATTATTTTTGTTCTTGTTTATGTAGAATTACGAAGTTGTACGTTTACGGTTACTATTATCGTAACCGTTATCATTATCACAAGACATAATCTGTCATATTTATATTACTGTTACTTTTATCGTTGTTGTTACTACATATGAAACTTGAGATAAGAATAGGATTTTAATACTATTTTTAATGCTATGAAGAGAGTACAACATCCCAATTTATAGAATGGGCAAAGGAGCATATAACAACTAAAACAAAATTTGTTACTAGAGTAAAGATAGGAACATAATTTGTTACAACAACTTGGACCAAAGACCAAGAGGAAGAGAGATTTGTATTGAGCATGGAGAAAGGCATTCTTGATATCTAGTTTGTTCAAGGGCCATTTGTATTGAGCAACAAGAGACAAGATGATGTGAATGGTAATTTTCTTGACAACAAGACTAAAGGTTTCACCAAAATCAAATCTCAAATGTGATTATGGACTTTAGCAACCAAGTGGACTTTTTACCAAGAGATAGATCCATCAGAGTTGTACTTTGTGCGATAAAGCCACTTTAACCAACAATGTTCATGTCACTAGATCAAGATACTAAAGACCAAGGTACCTTGTTTTTGTAGAGCCATGAATTCATCAGACGTTGTAGATCGTTGTTCAAGATATTTAAATGCTTATGATTAACTAATCAGATCGGATGGAATAGACAAATACATTAAATTTCAAAATACAAGATTTCATAAATATACTAGATTTGGATCGAGTCCGTATAGGATGAATATTATGTGGATTTGGTAGTTTTGGGAATGGAGTTGAGCTTGGTGTAAGGATGGAAGAGTCATTATGTGAAAGATTTAGTGATGACGAGGAGGTAGGGGTGGGTGTCAATGGGGTTTCAAGTATAAGAGCCCAAGGATTTGATGGTTAAGATGTAACTATTGGAGTATCATAACCAGGTGAAGATAGTGAGTCTTTAGGTGAAATAGGCAATGAGGGAGCATCATGGATACTAATATATTGGTTAGCAAAAGTAAATATTAATTTGTGGACGATAACATGGCGAGAGACAATTGTTTCATGTATTAGAGGATTGCAGCAAATATATTCTTTAAAATCTAAGGTGTAACCAAGAAAAATATGTTGAATAGTTTTTGTTGAGGTTTATGTGAGTTATATGGTCTTAACAAAGGATAACATGTGCACCCAAAAACCTTTAAATGTAGCAAATAATGAGTGTACCTAAACAACTTTTTAAATTGTACATCATATTAAGAGTAGACGAACACGTTCTATATTAATTCAGAAAATTGCAATGGAAAAGGTATAAGATCAGAAGTTAAGAGGAACAGACAAATGGAAATGTAGAGACACAGTTGTTTCAACAGTATGTCATTGCTTTTGTTCAGCTGTCCCATTTTGCTCTAGAGTATATGGGAAGGAGCTTTTGTGTAAGATGCTTTTAATAGAAAATAGAGAAGAAATGAAAGAATTACAGAACTCACCGAAACGATTGCAATGGAAAATTTTGAGACAAACAGAAAGCAAATTCACATCAAAAGGAATAAATTTATGTAATATAGAACTAACATCAGACTTATAAGATAAAGGAAAAGGCCATGTAAATTTGATAAAATCATCAATAAAGCTAACATAGTAATGAAAGTCTTTATTAGATAAAACAAGAGATAGTCCTCAAACATCTCTATGCACAAGTTCTAAAGGATCTAAACAAAGTGTTTGAGACAAGGAAAATAATAATTTTGTCATTTTTGCTTTCATGCAGCTATGACACTAACATTTAGATAAAAAATAATTATCAGTAGATAAACAAAGGTGACAAAGAGAACTGAGTACAAGTTATTATAGCCTTTTATATAAAATAATGAAGCTTTATCCCATAAGATTTGAAGAAAACCTAAGAAAAAGTAGAAGAATTGATTAACTTGTGTATCGCAAAGTGAAAAAGACTTTATCCCTATTTTATAGTGTTTTACTTGTCTTATCGCAAGATTTTAGATAAAAAGAAATAGAGCTTCACGATAGAATATTAGGCGAGGAAATGTGTACAAGAACAAGACAATGATCACAACAAGCTAGGTTAGACGAGGAGACGCGTACAATCAACAAGGCGACAATCACAACAAGTTAAAGGATCTGAAGCACTAGCAAACAACTTGTTGGCACAAACCTTTAAAAAAAAGGACAAAAAGACGTATGCACAGCCCCGATGCAGCTTTATCACAAGAATTAGTTAGGCATGGATGTCCTATTAAAATCACTCCACGCCTATAAGTAGAGGCGTCAACTTCAAAATAAAGTGTGCGAAATTGATCTCCAAAAGAAAGCTCATTTTCCCTTTATCCTTTTTGTCTCAAAGCTTTAGATGAGAGCCTAAAAGAAGAGAGAGGATTCCTCCTAACATTTTCCTTCATCAACACAAGCAAAAATCATAGCCAAAGAATGTGAAAAGTCATATTCTGAGGCTTGATTCATTTCTTTGTTCTCCCTTTTGTAATTTCTATGTAATAAGTTGTAATATAAACTCTATCATCAAAAGACCTAAAGTTCTATTTATAATATTAATGCATTTCTTCTACCATTTTCTCATTTCTCTTTTGCTAATCATCTTCAATGCCTTTAATTGGTTTCTGAACAATGTAATGTGTTATTAATATTAAAGAATCTAAGTGGATGTGTTGTAAGTTTTGTTTAGGTAAACGCGGATATCAAAGCCTTGTTTTATTCGAGAGAAAAAACAATCACATTGTCAATAATCACTTGACAAGTGAAAACCCATATTTGACTAAGCGAACGGCAAAGAGATTGTAGCAATGTACAGCGAAAGCATCGAAAGGATGCTAGCCTTAAATTAGGATAAATTGTTTGTAATGCATACAAACAGATTAGATATAAATCATAGCTTAACTTAAAGTATTTGAATTCCGAGAGGCAAGCAAGTATGGAAAAGGTGTCGAGAGGATGCTCGCCTTAATTCTGAAATTCATAGATGCTTTGTATCTTCTCGAAATATCAATGCACAGTACATTGCGATTAATTAATTAAATATTCTTTCATGGCATGCCTATTACATGAGTTCACAAACCATCGGCATGTTCATCTTGCACCACCTTGCACCTCAGTGTATATAGTTAGGATAAATATATTGTGCATATTTACAGTGTATATAATATACCACATAGGATCAGTTGCGCGATAGATTCAATTAGCACACCAATTTTCTGAGTTTGATCCTGGATTTATCAGAAAACCTCTCTTTGCTTGCACTTAGGTGATAGAGAGGAAAACTTGTACTACATACATATCATTAGGAAATAAGCAACACATAGGTAGAAAATGCCTCTTTTATCGCATCATCTTATCCTAGTCGCCCATTAAATCTCTCACTCAGAGCTTAACATGACATATCTACAAATTATTGTTGCACAAACAAGTAAGCTTCTTCTAAGTCTTTGGGTGACGAATGGCCTAAATGATGATGCCATACATGACACTTATGTTTTGCTATAAATCTACAGCTACTGGTAGGCATGGGAAGGAAATAACAGAAGACTTGCAAGAAATGAGATATATGTCATTAACACATTAACTATTATACAATGGATGACCCATCTTTTTATCCTAAATGGTAAAAAAGACAAATCAAATATGAAGTGACAATTATTGTCAATGTAAAATTGATGAACAAATAGAAAATATAAGGCTAAAATCAGGTGGATGATATATATTTTAGAGAGTAAATCATGAGTAGGCTGAAAATTAGAAAACCATTACCAGTGTATGTAATGATTAAAGGTTGCCAACTGCCAATAGCAACTGTCTATAACGACCCAGGACCAGGATTCAGACCAAGATTCAAAATTTGGATTCACGACATTCCTCTGCATCCCCTGCGACCTGACATCATCTATACATATCCTAAAAGCTTATTAGAGTGAAAGTCATTCCCATAAACCAACACACGAGTCCTTTTAGCGTGCTTTGTCCTCACTCACATGTATCCTAGGAAAATTCACAAAAGTCACCCAACATAGAATTACTCCAAGCCAAGCACGCTTAACTTTGAAGTTTCTATGATCAAGTCACTGAAAAGGAAGGTGCACCTTGTTAGTATAGGTAGTAACTTTTAATTCTTTTCAGTCTTTCTTAACATTACTTTCATATCCTCAAGATCTTTCTTATTCAGATGTGATATCGGTTCATTCATGTCTCCCTCCTAAACTTTAGGTGTTACACTGTCTGCTCACCATTGTAACTTGTGAATAAATTGAGGTTGCTAAGTTCATTCATCAAATAAGCGTTACACTGGTTGTCCGACAATCATACATTACTAGTAGACAAGAAGAATTGGAAGGCATAGAATTTACTGCCATGACAGCTTTGTGATAGTGGATAGCGCCATTGATAAGAGTAATTGATCCTGTTGTAGTAGTTAATAGCATTTTAATCATGTTTTAAACAAATCTAAGACAAACTCATCTAATATGTGAACCAGAAAAGGATTGAGTATAACAACGCCCAAAATTAGAATTGGAAAGCTCGAGTTTCATACCCGAGATCCTTTAAAGAAAAGAATATTCCTCCTTTTTAAGAGTCAACTGGTCCGAAGGACTGACCACAGAGGTTAGGCTCCATAAGACAGGGATATTGTAAGAAGTATGAATCATATATATTTTGGACAACCGACGGAGCACGTAGAAGGAGACGCAAAGAATATTGTGTGATGCCTTGGACCTCTTTGCTTGCCAGTCTCGACTTTGACTCCTTAGACTATCTCATTCAAGAGCAAGGGAAGACACTTCCTAAACTGACTCCGCCGACACTGAGAATTCATCTTGGTCCCCTTTCTTTCCAGGCAGGCTCCTCTCATTCTATGTTGAGAACAATTCCCATTCCTCTGTCTTTTTCCTAGCTTGAAATTCAATATTCTTTTAACCTTCCTTCTTCCTCAACGGGTTTCGCAACATTTGGTCGAGACTAATAAGCTCTCTCTACACTAGTAACCTATAAGCCGAGAGAATGCCTCTACCACTCCTACTACTAATACTCAATCTGGTCGAGCTGCAAGGGGCGACGTCCCTCTTCGTTTGGGAAGCAAGTTCTTCTCCCCTATTTACGGGGTTAAAGCAAAGTTTCTATTGAATCAAGAGAATAGTAAGGAAGCAGAGACAGATACGGATGCCTCTACTGCAAGAAGACGGTTATTCATTTCTTCCTATTTTCTGTATTCCTATTGATCTTACTGATTCCACTGGCTAGGCTTAAAGCAACAAGAGAAGGCCCAAAATTACTTGCATTTTTTTAATTCAATTTGTGAATATGAGGTTAGGCTCTCAGTATGCGACAAGAGTTGGCCACTAAGCTAGTTTCATGCGATAAAATGGGCATTTTCCTACCTAAGTGTTGCTAAATATAATGATTTATCATTTTAAGTACAAGTTTTCCTCTTTCTTACTCAAGTACAAGCGAAGAGAGAGGTTTTCTAGGTAAGCCAGGGTTGAACACGAGGAATTGGTGATTCTAATAGGCTAATCGTGCATTCTAAGATCATACGGTATCTAGACAATATAAATGATATGCACAATATAATTTATCCTATGTATTTACACTAAGTGCAATGGAGTAGCAAGAAGGACATGGCGATGCAATGCGATGAAATATGAACTTGTGTATATTGGAGATGGTGTGTAGGAATGTCTAACTACTTAAGTGTAAATCAAAGGTAACTAACGTGTCAAGGCAACACAAAACATTTATTAACTTTAGATTTAAGGCAAGCAACCTCTCGGTGCCTTCACCGCACACACTCACATTTCTGGTATGTATGCTAAGGATAAGCTCAGTGATAGGTTTGTATTGCTACAATCCTTTCATTGCCTATTTAGCTAAATCCAGGTTACCATCGTCAAGTGACAATAGTTAATACTTTGTCTTTTCTTTCAAATAAGATAAGGCATTAATGGTTGCATTTACCTTACAAAATAAATAACACATACATCCAAATTCTCTAACATTAACTATTTCTTACATTATTTACCCCTACTACTTAGACTTAAATAAGTATGAGAGATAAAGAAATGGGAGAATGGAAGTAGAAGTAAATTGTATTTATAAATAAAGCTTTAGGTCTGTCGGCCATGGAGTTTAAATTGCAAATACAATCAAAGAAATTACAACTAGAAGTACAAAAACGTGTGTTGAGCCACTGAAAGCTAGTATGATTTATCATACTCATTGGCTTTTCTTTTTTCCTATACACTAAGGGAAATGGAAAGAGGGCTCTCTCATCTATACCCTAGGCTCTCACTTAAAACAAAGAAGAGAAAATGGAGGTTGGAAGTGAGCTTGCTCCCTGGTATATTTTCGATCCCTTTTCTTGAAGAAGTAGCTTCATATTTATAGGTGAGGATTGACATGAACGTCTCATGGTTTGAAATTCATTAATTCTCTAAAAAAGTTACTTCGAGCCACAGACATCACAATCGTATTTTTTTTACATTCGCGCCAACTCTTTTTTGTTCACTAGCAATATGGAACGACTAGCTTTATGCTTCTAATCCCCTTGTTGGTCGCATGCCTCCTCGCCTAACATTTGTTGCATAGCTACAATTCTCCTTTTCACCTAAAATCTTGCATATGGACATGAAAAACACAATAAACAGGCATAAAGCTCTTTTGTAGTTTGTAACACATAACCAAGTTATGTTATCTATCTTAGTACGCATTTTCTTCCATTTCATGACTTATGGCTTCATCATTCTACCTAAAGGGTATAATAACTTGTATTTCTACATATTATCAGAACCCATGACTTCACCCTTTGAAACTGCTAAGGGAAGGTTGGTTTTTTATAGAATAATTAGTGTTAAATGGAAGTTGTATCAATTGAGGGGAGTTGTGATTTCCTTGTCGATTTCTAAACATCTTGTAGCCATCATGGTTGTTGGCTTGGTTCAATGACTGGATTGTGGTGGACAATTGATTTTTACCATGCGGTAAATAACATATCATGTTCTTCAAGATCGTTGGGTGTACTGCGAGTTCAAAGGGAGGAACAAACGAGTTGTTGTTAGAAAATAAGCCATTCAAAATATGAAGGAGAGTCTCTTCATCATCTGGTGACGAAAGCCACAACTTAACGATCAATAACATTTTTGACCCCTTGTATGTATTGTTCAACATATTCAAATTGGAGCTTTAAAATGTCCATTTGAGTTTTGGACGAGTAGCATTTTTCCTAAGAAAGCCATAATTCCTAAGTACTTGAAACAAACGTTGTATGAAAAAAAAAAGGCAAAAGATGACTGTGTAACATGAATAAGGGTAATTATGGCTTGATCACAGTAACACCATGGTAGGTATTCAGAATTGGGTTCTGTTTGAACATTTGTTTCCGCAGAAGAAAAGGGGTTAGTGGTAGATGATGGTCAAAATTGGTTAGGTTGGGGTGTGGAGTTGTCAATGTGCCTAAACAAAGCTTGGCCTTTAAATGGCAAATGTATAGAACTTCTATTGCACATAATTTGTAGAGTCAAGGCAAACCTGAGATTGCACAACAAGAAATTTCCCCTTTACTAGCGCACAGACAACGTCACTAAATCTTAAACCTACGTTGCTACAAGTATCAGCGACGTGAAGCCTTTCGTAGCTAGAACTGTCGCTGAATTCGCATAGCTAAAAGTTTTAGCTACGCACCATTATGCGTCACAAAAGACACGCTTTTAGTGACATTTCTGCGTTATTAAAAGCTTACTTTTAGTAACATATTTTGTGTCACTGTTTATTTTTTTAGTAACGTATTTTGCTCGCCACTAAAGGGGATGTTTTAGTGACAAATAATATTGTTGCTGAAGGTTAATTTGGAAGTATTAAAAATATATTTTGCGACATATTGAAGTGTGCCACTAAAAGTTCCTACATGTTTTTTAAAAAAAAAGATTCAATGCTTTTGCGACATTTTTGAAAACGCCAGTAAAAATATTTTATTATATAAAAAAAATAATATCCAATTTATTATATTAACCTATTATAAAATGTCAAATATAATAATTTTAAGAGCTCACTTTATCACAAGAAATATATGTAAAGAAACTTGAGTAATTTCATAAATAGTTCAAGCATTGGCAACCTAAGTCATAGGTATGAAGTTACATAAAAAAAAATGGATGTCCAAAGTTAGTTCTAAAGTTACTAAAACTATAGTTTACATCAAGAAGTTTCATGTCTTGGAATTCCTACAAGTCTAACAAAATATTTCTACAAGTCTTGGAATCATGAAACGATCTTTCCTAACAAAATTATAAGATACCAACCAAAAATTCTTTTCAAATTCATCCGAAGTCAAATCAAAATATTTTATGGCTTCAACTTTTCAATAATCAACCTCTTTAGACATTCAATTTCTTACAACTTATATTCAACAATACCGGTAACTTCTTAGCTACAAGTAATAGAATATTCAAATTCAACTCCTCATCTAGCTAAGTCTTTCCTATTTATTTTTATATAAGTTCTGTTCCACACTTAATTCAAATCCAACCTTCAATTCCAACACTTAATTCATAATGTCATAAACAGTAATTAAGATTCTCAATTTCATATTTCCAACCAAATTCTAAGTCATAGACAAAATCAGTTAAGAAACTCCATAAAAACCAAACACTCAAAACTATTTTCTAAAATCGGTTAATTAATTACCCAAAATTAGTTAAGAGATTTCAATTTTTTCAGGAAAAAATAAACCACTAGAATACAGAGTCGTGAAAGAGAAGGACAAGAAGATGAATTCATCTAAGAATGAAGACAGGGACAGAAATAGAGTTTGGAGAGGTTTAGAGCATCGTGAATCAAAAGATGGAGATGTTCTCCGTCGATGGAGGTGGAGATGAACAGGTTTGCCGTCGACGATGGAGGTGGAGATGAAGCGTTCGTCGTCGATGATAGAGGTAGAGATGTAGAGGTTTGTCGTCAATGGAGAGGTATGGAGGTTTCAATGTCGTGGGTCACTATTCGTTGAAAGTGGACAAGGAGAGGTTCGCCAGTTGTTCGTTGTCGTGTGTTGTTGAATATTGGAGATGAAGATGGTCCGAAAGGTTGGGGATGAGGTTTCGTGGAGAAGAGAAGAAGGCGAAACTAAAAGGGGGAAACTAAAACTATTTAATAAATTATTTAATAAAAAAATACTTAACAAATTATTTAATAAAAAAATACTTAATAAATTATTTAATAAAAAGCTAAAAGGGGAAACTAAAAGGGGAGAAATTTTAGCAACATTTTAATTTTGTTACTAAAACTATTTAAGTTTTGGTGACATTGTCACTAATACTTTTAGTGGCGTAACCTAAAATTTTGTCGCTAATAGTAATCTTTTGTGACACATATTTTTTGCGTCGCTATAGACTAACTTTTAGTGACAAAAATGACTTGTGCCACTAAAACTTTGCTGAATAATGAATTTCTTGTAGTGTTGTAAAAGTTTGAGAGGAGATGGTGAGGAGTTGAAGTGAGTGTGTTGAAAAAGAATTCATAGTAGAAGGGTGGAAGTTGAGAAATAATTAGCGTTTGCTAAGGACTCTAGTACGAAAATGAAACTTTAGATAGGAACATAATTTTAATACTTTTCTGCTCACTGTGAAAAGAGTACAACAAACCAAATTTATAGTATGGACAAAGGAGCAGTATAACTACTTAAACAAAATTTGTTACTATAGTAATGGTAGGAACAAGATTTCTTCCAACAAAATAGTGGAAAATTGTTACAACTTGGACTAAAGACCATGAGGGAGAGAGATCTGATAACTCTATAACTAGACCTAGTGGTAACGACAATGGTAACTTTAATAATAACAGTAACCATCAATATGACATATTGATAATCCTAATATTGTAACTGTAATACTATCTATAACAGTAACAATAACTTCTAGTAGATCCCAACTAAATTTCAAATGTAATTTGATTAAGCACCCTCAAGTTCTCAATTAGATAACGTTCTTTGATTACATAATTAGAAGTGAGCCGCACATTTCATTACGATTATGCAATATAGGTAAACAACAATGTAATTAAATGGATCCACTTTCAAATTACCATTAATTTATTACATTTACGAGTGGGTGAGGGTGGCCTTAATGTTTTGTTGTTTCCTTTGTTGTACTGAAAAAAAAATCCAATATATTTAATTATTGAGTAATCATAATGGATAACAAGTTTAGGGATAAGAATTAAGAATATGACAACATTTAAAAAAAAACACACAATTATAGCAAAGACTTATATCGCTAATAAACTTTTATGATCTATCAATGATATACAAATATTTGCAATATGGTCTATTATAGAAACATTGGTTTACAACTGATTAATGAAAGTTAATTAGTTTATTTGATTGATGTCTATTAATTAAGTTTATGAAATATATGTTACTTGTCTTACAATTATATGGCATGATAGTATGGATTTTACATGTGTGACTCTTAAAATTTTGCATAAGTTGTCTAAAGTTTTTGAAGTTTGAAGTTGTGAAATTTGAAGGTAGAAGTTTCAGTTGGAGTTCTGGAATTGTGTGAGTTCTATAGTTTTGGAGTTGTGGAGGTTATATAGTTGAAAAGAATTTGCAGGAGTTGTATGAAGTTGGTTTGTAGTTAGTTGTATGTAATGGATCTTGCATATTTTGACATTTTGGTATTTTTCAGGTTTTTTAAGCTTGTTTAAGGTCAATTCCAGGTCACGTGTATGAGAGGGTCGTAATGACCCCTAAATTTTTTTATTTTTCCAAAGTTGTTATTGTTGACAAGAGAAAAACGTCAAGAATAGATTTTTGTTGACGGACAAAACCCGTCAATAGAAGGATTATTTTGATGGGAAAAACACGTCGACGAAAAGGGTAATCTTGATGGACTAATCCAATTTCTTAATGGGAAAAATACGTCAAATCTCCCTCTTGATGGCCAATACCATCAAAAAAAGGGTTTTGATAACATGTTTTGGCCATCAAGTAAACGGGTTTTCTTGATAGATTTTTCAGTTTTCTTGATGTGCATAAAACATCAAAGTCAAAAGGTTTTTGATAGCATGTTTTGGCCATCAAGAAAATGTTTTTCTTAAGGGACTTTTCAGTTTTCTAGAAGGGCAAAAAACATCAAAGTCCTTTTTTTTATGGTCAATACCATCAAAAAAGAGTTTTTAATGACATGTTTTGATCTTGATAATCGAGCTTTCTTGATGTTTGCCTACTTAAGAAGCAAAGACAATCAACGTAGACATTTTTTTGCATGCTTTGCACACAAAGAAGGCTAAATTTGTAGTAATGATCAGTGAAAGACTTCTATATCATTTAGAGACACTCTACAGATTTTGCTATATTTGCATTTTTTAAAAATGTTGCTATAAATGCTAATATTTTGAATCTAATCATTGTATTTGCAATTGTTTCTTAATTGTTTACCTAACGGACTTGTCCTTTAAAATTTTCAATAGGTTGATCTCATCATCTCAAAGTAGAATATTATTATGCATCAATTTTACTTTGTAGAGATTATAATATATTAGGAAAAAAAAGTACAACTTTTGACTTGTTTTACAAAAATTTTGAAACGGTAAAAAGTATATAGTGATAAAAAAATTATTTTCCTTCAATTAATTGTGCAATATATTCTCATCTAATATTTTATTAGTATTTAAGTATTGTGTGATTTTGACTAATCATAAGGATGACAAAATCCCTAATCTATATAATAAAGAAAACCAACCAATAAAACTATTACTATTGAAATCTCTTAACAAATGAATACAAATATATGCATCTAATCTAAAACATTATTAAAATTAAAAAATATTAAAAATATAGTAAAATAAATTAAAATATTTATAAGTTATAACAAAATTTTATATTCTATCAATGATAATTTTCTATCACTATAGCATATCAATGACTATCAGTGATACAATTTGTTAATAGGTTGTAAGTGTTTTGTAAAATTTGCTATTTTTAAAAATTTTCTAAAATATATTATGATTTTGACATTAAAAATTGACTAAATAATTGCTTAACAAATTAATATATAATTTGTTTAATTATGGAACATATAAAAAAAATCATATAAACTTACGCTGAAAATATGTTCTTCATAAGTGTCTCAAGTGCTTAGTACTAAATCTCAATATATAAGAAGGAAGGCAATTCTAGGTTGATTTATACATTGAAAAAAAAAATCAACAAAAAAAAAAGAGAGAATTTGTAATCCATAACAAAAATCTTTTAATAAAATTAAGCTCCATCACCTCCATTTAGTATTTGTAAAATTAAGTTCCATCACCTCATGGCAAAAATATTAAGAAGTCAAAACACGTTTCCCAATAATTTGATTTCAAAAAACTTATGCCAAAATTAACCCTCCATTACAAGGGTTTTACCCCTCCTTCATCCTTAACTCTTTTTAGCCTCTTTAGTCGTCTTTGTCGCTCTCTCACCTTCTCATCTCTAAGTTGTCCAACCAATTGATGGTTGTTGTGGTCATCAATTGTTATTTCTCCTTTGTAAGTTTCTCTCTCAAACTCTAATCGATGGTTACTATGGTTGTCGGTTGTCATTTCTTTTCGGCAAGTTTCTTTATCTCTTTCTCTCTCTAAACTCTAATTTCAGTCGTTGTTACCATTGTACGAGAATTTAATATAATGAATTGTTGGAGTTTATGTCCTAAAACTCATAGCTTGTAGTCATATTCAATTCAATTAGTTTGTAATCATATTGGAAAACATTTTTTTAAGAAGAACCACCCACAAATATCACAATTGCCCTTGAAATCCTTTCAATTGTTTCTTAAGTAAACTCAAGGTAAAAGTAGCTTCAATGTGACCGGATTTCCTCCATTTATAAGTCCCTCCAGTGAATTCCCCTACGTTGAAATGTTTACTTCTGTTTGGCGATGAGAATTGGTCCAATGTCAGAATGCCACGTGTCACTACCACTCTCTTATCCTGAATTCATGTTGGCAGCAAAGTTAAATCAATCGCCGACTTTCTTACGCAAAGATGACGTCATTACATCCTAGTGAAGTAAGCTCAAAATTCACATAACAGTTATGCATTGTCACTTCTCGTCGTGTAACAGACTTATTGTATAAACCATTCTTTTCGCAAGAAGTCTTGTCGTGTAAGGTAGAGCACGATCAAGGCCTCCAGTTACAAAGAGATAGGCTAAAGGGTAGAAGATCGTTTACGATCGTGTATCAAATCTAAAAGATCGTCTACCAAAAAATCTTTTTAAAAAATGTTAAGATTTTACTACCTAAATTTGAACGATCAAATCTAAATGATCATGTACCAAATATAAACGATCGTGTATCAAATCTAAATGATCGTGTCCTAAAAAATCTTGAACCAAATTTAAACAATCGTTTACCAAATATATGACGAGCTCTGGGTGTCCATTAATTGTGTGACATTTTTTGTATTTTCCATTATGAGCATGTGGGCTTTTTCCATTTTCGAAATTGTTCTATACATTGTAAATATTTTGTCGCTTTGTTATATTTTTTAAAAGACCCCGTTAGAAAATGTTGATGAGAGCAGAGGCGGATTTATTAAGAGGTTAGTGGTGTACGTGTCTCCCTCACATTGTCGAGTTTTGTATTTCAATATTAATTTTGAAGTGACATATTACAATATATATTAAATAATGTTTTATTTTAAACTAAATTTGGTTCTAGTGTGGTGGTTATGCCCCCACTTCATAACTATTAAGTTAAGTGTTCATATGTTACTTTTTTTTTTTTGACAAATTTTAATATTGTCATAAAAACAATTTTTTAAAAAGAGGAAAAGGAACCTAACTAAGATAAACCCTAATTTATTTTCTACCGTTTTGTTATCTAACAATTAACTTATTTTTCTAGCCGTCATTTGTTATCTAACAAATATTTAGAAAAATATGCAACAAAATCAGTGATCTAAACTTCCATTGTCTCAATAATATTCCATGAAAAATATATTATTCTTTCTTTTTTCTTTTCTTTTTTGATACAATTTTTAAATTCACATTTATATTAGAAAAAATTACGTGAAAATTGTCGATATTTTCTTTATCGTTACAAATATGGTGAATTTTATTAGAGTATCAGCAAAACATCGAGATATCTTTATAATATAGTGTATTTATTATACAATATATGATGCCCCTCTATGATTCTGGATCCGTTATTGTATGAGAGCATTTTAAAATAAATAAATGATTTGAAGTTAAGAATGAAGGTTGGTAAGAACAATATATTATTTTAAAAGAAATAAATAGTTTAATCTTTACCACTCAAATTACCTAATAATGTTTAATAGAATCTTGGAAGTTTCTTCTAAACCTGCTTAGATAGCATGGATAAATATAGATTATGAACTTTGACTTCACATGATATTCCTCACACTTATCTATTTATTTATGTATATTTGCAAAGTCATATACGAAACATACATTTGCGTGAGAAATTTAAGCGCAGCCTAGTCTGTACCCATCTCAGCATCCCTTTTTGTAGCCTACCAAAGAATAATAATATCATCAACTTAATTTTTTAAAAAAACGTCTCACATTATATACTTTTTTTTCTTTTTATTGAGTAATTGGTTGGGTTGCACCCAACAATTATATATAATCTAAAAGGTATGCTTCATTTTTTTTCTTTTTTTGTTTATCAATGTAATGTAATAAAATGTGGGTCACACTTTGAAATTTGTAATCAACCAACCTAATTTGATTCTAGGTGAGAGACTCAACAAAGCAATTACATTTGATTATTACATGAGATTTATTAGCATTACAAATAATGTTACTATAACAATATAAAAATTACAAATTTATTTTATTGTTATATTACCATTTTTGTTATCTTTACTGTTACGTAAACATAAATATAACATATTTATATTTTTAGTAAAGTCTATCAAAAGGTATTCAATTATGTTTACAATTGAGGTTCAGTATGATTGACTCATCAACAAAATTTCAATATGATTATACTAAATTTTTTTTTTTTTTTTTTTTTTTTTGATGTGTGTGAAATTTTTCTAGGTTCATGAACCAAGAGAGTATTGAATGGAGAAGTAGAGAAGAATGAGGTGGTAGAAGCTACGATAGGAAGAAAGAACAAAATTTGACTAAAAAGGATGGAGTAAGGTTTGATTTTAATTGTTGGTTACGGATCTTGATGAGACGTACGATTCTAACTAACAAAAATAAAATGCGGAAATTTTTAAATTGAAGAGAAACAAGTTTGAACAATCATTGGCCCTCCACTTAAATCACACCAATCAAAACAAACTGGTACTTCCCATCCCTCTTTCACATATTGCTTTAGATTTCATATATAAATTAATTTATTGGATTAGTATTGATTAAATTAACTAGAGTAAAAATTGTCTTAGATTTTTAGAATAATCAGGATAGTTTTAAAATTTTATCAAATTTACATTTGTTCGTAAGTACTCGCAAGGATTCTAACAAAAGCTCTAACTTTGCATGTAACGAACATTTTTGACACTTATCATTTAAGGATCAAATAGACACACCTAATCTTGTCGTCGTACCTTTTTGTTTTGTGGTAATAAAAGTTATTTTGTTTCCTTTTTCGAATTATGTGTGATGGTAAACTTAACTAAGTTTATCTTTTTAGTTCAACAAATACGAGAATAAAGAATTGAGTTTTAGAAAAGTTATAATGCGAATGTGGACTCAACATCTATCATTTATGGTCATCCACATCCTCTTGACAATTATAATGTCAACCTAAAAAAAATATATTTTTTAAATATGAAGATATAGAAAACCATATAATCACATTGATAATATACGTACATGAATTTAATATGTTAAAATAGTGCTTAATTATATATAAATTTTTATAAATGTATAATAACTAATATTAATTAAACTTAGTTTTTGCTATAATAAATATTTTTAAATGTTGCTCACATTTTCTTCTTTTAAAAAAATTGTTGTTCACTCTAATTTTAACATTTTTCTTTAAAATTTGTGTAACCTTTCCTAGCTTACTTTTCTCTAACTTTTTTTCTTCCTCTAACCTTATTTTGTCTTTCTAAATACTTTCATTAATGTCTTAATTAATTATCTCCCTCCAAAATTTTCCTATGTGTGAATGAATACAAATAGTTATTTGCATAACTAAATACTTTAGTTCAATTGTAGCGATTGAATTTAAAAGTCATTTATATTCGAACAATTGTGTCCTCAGCGAATAACAAAAAAGCATATATTCAAATGGTTGTCTCATCAACAAAAAGAGTAAAATAAGTATATATTCATGGACAGGTAAAACAAATATCCAAAAATTCTCCTTCATAGTCCATTTTATATATACTATAGTTTTTTTCTCCTAAAGTATTGGATGAGGGAATGAGTTGGTAGGTAGTAAATAGCACCACTTGCATCAATCATATTTAATCAAATATATATACAGTACAAAAATAAAATAATTACATATTTAGTAGAAAAAAACGTCCACTGATATTAAAAACTATCATTGATAACACTAATGTACATACTACAATTTAGTTTTAATGCTGATTACACTAATGTGCAGCCACTATTTGGGATGTTTCTTCCCAAATTTCTTAAATTAAAAGTGATCACTAACAACAACTATTAGTTGTTATCACTTATAGACTTTTTATTACTTACTATTATTACAATTGCTTTTTCTCGACTCTTCCAAATTGAAAGCTACTATCAATAATAGCAATTGACAGTTGCTATAAATTGCTTTCATTGATATATGCTATATGTGATAGCTTTTATTTTGAGAAATATGTCATTAGATCGTTGATTATGAAGATAATCACTTAATTACAAATTTGACATTTTATAAATTTTTACTAGTTGACTGGTTAATAATATCTACTTTTTTAAATATTTTATCGTTGTGCAATATTCTTAGTTTATTTTCTAAACTGAACTATTTGCTATAATTTTCTTAGTAAATAATGAAAATATCTTCTTCTTTTTTTAGTTCTATTACCTTATAAAAGTTTCAATATGAATTTTGCTAAAAGAAAATTAATGTGAAAAACTAGTTTTTTAAAATAAAATAAAATAAAATAAAAATTTGCATGTGCGGGAGAATTAGATTTCTACTCCAAAATTGATGGTATAAATTTTGATGTACCTCATTAAAGAATTTAAATGCTAAAAGAATTTTGAATAAGAATAAATTATGGACATACAATTTGGTTGAACATAATTTTTGACTTTGTAACATAAAAAATACTATGTTTTTCTTTAGTACAATTAGATGGGAGATTCAAACGACAAACTAATAACTTTTTAGTTTGGTCATCAATGTAAATGTATATTTATTCTAGTAGGGCTAAATTCATTTTGAAAAGAAAAAACTTAATAATAAGTTTTCCATTTAATCACACAGATATTCAATAAATAATCAATTGGTTTCTTTTATGTATAGAAATGCATGCACTTTTATAACTCGAAAGTACAATAAAAGAATATTATATTTAACATATTTGTTAAAAAAATTTAAGCTGAGAATTTATTATTATTAATATTAATATTAGGGATTTTTTTCAAAAATATATCATATCAATAAAATATTTACACCGTATAGAATAATTCTGAAAACGGAAAAAGTTCACAATGGAAAATACTAAAAATGTTCAATCAGCACGCGATTAATTGGCTACAAGAGCGCATGAGTAATCATCTTCTGAACAATCATGTACTACAGTCATGATACACAATCGTGTAGTTCTTTTTTAATGATGGGAAAAAAGTCTTCAAATTAATGATCGTGTTGACCATGTTAAACCATCATGTTGACCATGACAAACGATCGTGTTAATCATGAAAAACGATCATGTTGATTATGATAACTCTACAAGAATTTAGGCTTTTAATAGCCCATCAAGATATCACATTTAAAATTAGGCTATGGAAAAGAAAAAAAAAAGATAGAAAATTAAAATCTCACACGCGCCCAAATTTTCCCAATTTTCTCAATTTTCATCTTCCCTTTACCTCTCACACATGAGCACGACATTACCCATTCTCTCAAACGACGAGCATTTCTTTTGCTGCCCTCTCATGACTGTCGTTCAACTGACGACGCGATGATTTCTCATCTCAAATGACGACGTGGAGGAGTTCTTATTGGTATTCAACGACAACGGCGACGATTTCTCTTCTCAAACGATAATTTCTCTTCTAAAATGATGATTTCTCATCTCTGTTATCATCTCTCTGCTCATCGTTGCTTTGTTCGTCAAATTGACCTGAGGAAGGTAGATGGACAACCTTAAGCTATTACTTTCAAACAATGCTCCCTACCCTATCGATCGATAGAGGTTGAATCAGGAGTGACTACCGTTCAACCGATTTCCCAAGAATTTTCTATTTCTCAGCTTCAATCTCTCAGACTTGCGATCTCTTGGCTTCATTTGAGCATCGACGTTCACATGGGTTTTGCTTAGAATTCTTCGTCTAGTTTTTTGGCTTTAAATAATGGGTTATTTTGATTTTTTGGCTTAAAAAATCCTTCCAAATTTGTTCTTCATGCCATCTCCAATTTCTATTTATTACATTAATCCCTTTCATGTTTTTATTCTTAGAAAAATTATTGAGGTTTTATTTTCTTAAAATCCTCCATTTGCTAAATGAAATTGAAATTGGAGATTTTCAACTAGAGGTAAATTTGCACAATCTTTCTCTATCTTTCATTACACATCTCTCTCCCACATCCTACGACCTTTTTCTGTTGTTTTCACTTTCGTATATTTATTTTGGGGTGCTTTCTAATGCACATATAATATAACTTTTGTTGTCATCGGCACATTGTACAGTACAAGGCTGCCTATTATTCATTTTACCTTCCAGTGAGTAGCTTTTCCTTGCTCCACTTTAAGAAAGCAGTGTGTGTGAAGTGG
>JBBPDI010050633.1:0-20683 GCA_037974545.1 Cucumis variabilis
GAGATACAATCAAGAATCAAGAGAATTTTTGTGTAGATACAAGTAATTCAATTAATCTTGCACTAATTGACATACTTTAGGGAACTTGCTTACAAAGATTGAATCAAAAAATAAAAGATCAAGAACTAAAATCACAAGAATTTATGAAATTGAATCAAAGATCTAATTCTTGATACAGAAGAATGATGATTCTAACAAAATTACATCAATATTAAAGATGAATCAAACCCTAATTACAATATTAAAAAAATCAAAGAAAGGAAATTCTCAAGGAATAGATTCACGTAAGCCTACTTTACCTCAAGGATTTAGCCTTGCATCATGAATAATTTTGAAAATTTTATTGAAGATGAAAAAAAGGCAAAATGATACTAAAGATTCTGGAAATTAGGAAACATTTAGGAAAATTGTGGGTAATTTTGGAGAGAATGGTGAATTAATTTGAATTCCTTGTGTAATTATGGGTTATTAGGGTTATATAGAGAAAATAATCCAAAATACCATCAAGTGGGCTCGAACATGCAACCTTCAGGCCTAAGTGCGCTCAATTTTGATAGAAAATTGGGCACCTTTCAGATAGTTGCATTTTTATTATAAAAATGCCATTAAAATATCAAAGAAAAAATAAATTTACGTAGGTCAGATTTGAACTTGGGACGTGGAAGAGGCACGCGACCAGGAGGCAACATGTGGCATCAGCTGAGTAGAGGAGACAGACGGATGCGCACACGAACAATGATTCAAAAAATTCATAATTATTTTCACGTGCGGAGAGATTTGAACACACGACTGAAAGGACGCACTCGCGGAGATCCTTTAATGACGTCATATTGCCATGTGAAATCTGGATTTTAATTGCATTCAACATGATTTGAACTTGTGACCTCGAGGCTGGGCGCGCATGTGAGGAGTTCTCAAAACGATGACATTTTGACTTTTTCATTATTTACCAGAATGCCCCTGATCTTTATTTTGTTCGTTTTCCTTCGTTTGAACTCCAATTTAGGTGATTTTTATGTCATTGGATTTGTATCAAAGTCTAGTTTTATATTTTAAATAAAAATATCAACATAATAAACATATGTATGCTAGGAATTGAGAATAAGATATCTTTAAAAGATTCAATATTTGCCCCAAACAGACATGCTCCTCTCAGAGTCATTGAATGTCACACTTGGTCTCCTTTCTAGATCCAAATGACAATGGCTAGCTAGATTGTTTATATCTAGTAATAATTATTTATTCTATTTAGAGGACTTTACATTTAAGGACAACAACCTCTCGGTGTGTCAGTCCACATTTGTTCGCCTCTCAAGATACAAATGACGAAAGTCTCCTCGCAAAGTTACGAAAACTCTTTCATGCTTGTGTTAGTCACGTGTTTCCTACTTACCCTCTCAGGATGTTGGCGACATACACTAGCTAAGTGTAGAGTGTAGCTTAGCTAACACACTAAGCAGTTAATAAATATTACTCATTGAGAACAAATCATAAACCTAAGATACAAATAACAATAAGACAGATGAAACAGTAGAGACATGGATGGATTGAAAAGAGTATAAACATGTAATATATAAAGAATGTAGGCCTTCGGCCACTGTACTATATGAACAACATATATTACATAAAGATCGAAAATGGAAGGAAAGAAGAGTGGATTGAAGTACAAGTTAGGGGGGGTGGAAGACTCCTCTTAAAATCTGAGCATTTCGCTCTACACTCTAATTAGAAAAGATGAAGAGGTGTTGTGCATCTCTACATTTGAAACTTGAAACTTGAAACTTGAGCCCATTCTGACGTCTTTTGTATGTGTATGGTGGCTTGTTCAGATATCGCTCTCTCTCTTGGGGAAGATGAGGTGTTTTTTATAGGCAACTTTAGGTGGGAAACTTCTGCTACTATGATCTTGTCAACGTCATCTCAGGTGCTAAGAAGTCACATCATCCCAACTACCATTCTTGTCTTGTAGTGAGATTTTCTCGCATGATGACATAGTTTCTTCCCTATGGGGTGTTAACCGCCAGGTCAATTCTCATCGTATGATTTACACGTGACATGTCCTTTGTGATTTTCTCCTTTCTTGTTCACTTATCCTACACTTAAACACGATAATCACGTAAAATAGGCATGATGCTTATGTAAGTTATATTTCTAAATACTTATACGTTTACAATACAAGTAACACGTTCTGATTATCTTCTTATGCATTTTATTCTTATTATTGTAACAAAAAGTCCGATAATAATGGACATTTTTGTGCTTTATCAGTTAGCAAGACATTCCAAAGGCTCAAGGTGTTTTGCTTAGGCGTTTTAAGTAAAGTTAGGCGAGATGGTGAAGAAGTGGAGTCAACGAAGTGCTTTACAGGTGTCCTTTGCATGCCTAGATGTGTTTTACAATTATTATTATTATTATTATTATTATTATTGTTGTTGTTGTTGTTGTTGTTGTTGTTGTTGTTGTTGTTGTTATTATTATTGTTATTGTTGTTATTATTATTATTGTTGTTGTTGTTATTATTATTATTATTATTATTATTATTATTATTATTATTATGACATCATCATCATCATCATCATCATCATTTGGGTTTATAAATAACATTCAAATGCTTAAATTGAAATGAAAATGAAAAATATAAAGTTTATCTTCTTCACTAAGATAACCATTTGCTGCTACCTCACAAGTTTTGGTTCAGATTGGTAACTTAGGTGAGTGTTTTGGATTTTTATTGTTAAATTTTAATATTCATTAAAGGTTAATTAATTGAGACTCTAAATTAAGTTATTATTGGAATTGGTTTGGGTTGATTTCCTTTGGAAGGTCCCTTTGGCAAACTTTGAAAATTTAAATGATGAATTTTTTCCATCAAGGTTGAATTGATTTTAACCTCAATTTTGAGTGATCTGACGAGATCACTACAGTTCGATATCATAGGTGTTCCTTCGGGTCATCAAAGATGAGAATGTTCCTTTGGGATCATTAGATTGCGTGTGTTTTATCGGGAACATGATAGTTACAACCTGATATCATAGGTGTTCCTTTGGATTCACCAACAGATGAGAGTGTTTCTTTGGGATCACTAGATTACATGTGTTCCATCGGGCACATGATAGTTTTGAGTTCCTCCTTATAGGATCCTAATGGAAAGTTAACAGACACCTAGTGGGACTAGTAGTGGATCCTTTACTGGGTATATTTTATGTACTCACTCTTTTCTATGTTTAATATTTGAGGCAAAGATAGAGGACTCGGGAAGCTAACGAGCGATAGAAAGTATTCGTGACATGCCATATGGGAACACAGTTCTACTTCCACATCTATTTATAAGTTTTTCAGTATTTTAAAATTAAGATATTTTATTTGAGGTTGTCTTTTTTTTTTCTTTAAAACTATTAGAACTCTTGGCTCATATTTTTAAATTATTGTTATTGGTTTTGTCGATTTATGTCGTTTGAACATTTGTTTGATGTTAACTTTATAAAAATTTTAGTTTTTCTCATTTCAAAAAATGTCTCTCAATATTTATCTTTTGAGCAATGACCTTAGCTTAATATAAAGAGTTGGGCCGTACAATCTGGGAGGGGATGTGTCACTATTAGTGTAGGATATATATGTAATTTTATCTATTATCTACTAGAACAATACCTCTGTATGGATGGAAAATGCCAGACATGTACTACGGAATAAGGATCAAATTTACTCTAATTGAAACTAAACATTTTAGTAATTAACAACACTTATTTAAAAAAAGACAAGGTTAATAGAAAAACTCACAATTGAAACTTTTCAATCATTGGAATCTTCTCATGAACTCTTCATAATCTCCTCACAAACTTGAAGCCGAGACTACCACTGGTATTGGCCCGCTATTCTCTAAACTTAGAAATGGATTGTGGAATCCGTATGGTGGAGGAAACAAAGAGAGATAGAACTTGGAAGAGGAACTTTGCTTTCAGCTTTTTTGGAGAGAAAAAAAATTTGGTTTATTTTGTAATTTCAAATTACAAAATTAAATCTCACCAAAAGTTCAAGAGTTTTTACACATTTGCATCAAACCTCTTTTTATAAGCAAGCATGGATTGCAATATGTAATAGCCTATCTCACTACTTGGCATTCCACTTAATATTAGTGAGGTAGGTGACTCATATGCATGAGCCAATTGCAAATCACATGCAACACTTGCTTACACTTGCTTGTGATGAGCTTGTCAAATCTCAACAAGTAACAATGCATGCAATTAGCTTACCAAATTTCAACAACTTAGTTAAAGACAATATGGAAATTTGACATTTTAAATCAAATTCAAAGTTTTACTTTTACAAGTTGAAAGTCAACTTTTTGACTTTTTACCATTTTGTCCGTCTTGAATAATTTTGACCTTTCGAGCATGAATCCACATTCATTTTTAAAAAAATCAAATTTTATTTAAATATAAAGTCGGTCAAAGTTTGACTTTTCAAACTCAAAAGTCAACACTTTGATTTTTCACAATTTTGACCATTTTCATCAATTCTTAGTTTCTGAATACGAATCAGCATTCATATTTTTAATATTTAAACCATATTTAAACATAAAACTCTATCTTAAACTTATAACTAACGTTTACATATATTCGTCAGTTTCTCTCCCTTGAGTTTTCGGTGAGAGCTTAGAACAAAAGAGAGAGAGAGTTCATTCCCTCCATTTTTCCCTCACCGATAGGCAAAAATCAATACCAAGGAGTATAAGAAATCATACTCTAAGGTATATCACTTTCTTTTGTATCCCATTTTATCTTTTTCTTATATTGTTTAGTAAGATGTACACCATGGTCGAAAGGCCTAAAGCTATATTTAGAAGGAAATGCATTTCTTCTTTTATTCTCCCATCTTTCTTTTACTTTTTATGTTCAATCTCTTTGATTAACTTGCAAGCAATGAAATGTGTTTTTGATAATGTTTTATGAGTTTTATTGAGTTAAACGTGAATATCAAAATATTATATATTATATTCTAGAGAAGAACAACAATGTTGATTTAATCACTTGACAAGTGAGAACACACATTTAGCTAAGCAAGTGGAGAGAAGATTGTAGCTGTTGGAATTTATGTCCTAAAACTCATGGATAGTAACTATAATTCATTTACCATTATTAATTAATAAAATATTATTATTATTTCAATAAGCATTATTGATTATATTGTTAGTTTTGTCTTAATAACCTAAATCCAATAAACTAACATCCTAAGTTGTTTGATGAGTCTTGAACCATATGTAGAGACATACATGAATCAATGTTCGAGATCAGCGTAAAGGGTTTATAATGTAGGGATAAGGCTAGGTACCTTATCCTAGTAACACTATAGATATGGCTCACTTTCTATTTGATACAAACGCAAATGGTTAAACATGTTCGTGTAGGTGACATGTAACTGAGGGTATTCTATACAATGAGTTTGCATAAGACTGAACCATGAAATAGTAACAACTCGATGTAACTCTATTAATTAGTTGGGTTTCTATTTATTAGGATGACCAAGGTGACTTAGACTTAATCCTGAGTGTGTTATGAACTCCTATCTGCGAGAGATTGTCCTTTAGTTTGTATGGGTGAGAGTGACCAGATTGCTGACTCACTATGCTTATCATTTCGGGGATAAGACCAAGTGAAGAGCTGAAAACATAATTACACAAGATTGAATTCACTCCTTCTTCACTTTAGAGTAATGATAACGTGTATAAATATTTGTTATTATAGCTTATTGTATTAGAATAGTGAGGTCAAAATGCACAAGAAGACGATCAGAATGTGTAGACAAGTTCAGAAGATAGAAGTTTTCCACTAAAATACTGCCTATATAAAGCCATCTCCATCAACCTATACGGGAGGGGGGGAGGGGCAAATAGGCCTGGAGCCTGATTAGGCCAGAGAGAAAGAGAGACTCAAATGGCCGGAGAAAATCACAGAGAGAGAAAGAGCTTAAACAAAATACCTAAAGATTATACAAGCGTGATAAAAGAAAAGAATATTTTTTGTTGATCTCCAAACTTGTAGTAACATTTTCTATTCTTCTATCTTTCCATTTTTCATTTTATTGTAGTATGTGTATTGTTCATATTATACAGTGGCCGAAGGCGTATATTCTTTATATATAGATTGCATGTTCATATTTGATCCACCATTTCTTAACGTTTCATATATCTTCGTGTTATTAAATGAGAAGAGTGTGATAAGTTCTTGATAAGGAGTTCAACTTTAATTCTTACTGCATTAATTGAGTTATGTTCATCATTTGTCCAGTGTCAATCGCCAACTACCTGAGAGGACAAGTAGCAAGGATAAGGCTAATGCACGCAAGGAGTTTGGTGACAAATTTCACCTTAGCGAGGTAACTTCCAACTTTTATATCCCGAAAGATGAATAAGTGCAAACAATAGACAGTGAGAGGTTGTTGTCCTTAAATGAGAAGTCCTATAAGTATTACGAGTCACGATCTCTAGGAATAATTTGCCTAAGAAAGCATAGTTATTTATATCCCAAAAGGCGAACAAGTGTGGAGTTTAAACACTTCGAGAGAAGGTCACCTTAATCATGTGTCCATTATGCAATTATAGCGCATTAAGGTTATCCAATGCCTAGGCATGTAATAGTACATGGAATTTCCTTCACTTGTCATCTGTATACAAGTTAGTTAAACTTATTCTCCCTTAGCTTCGTTTATTCTTTGTATATGACTCTCGAGCTGTAAATAAGTAGTTGTAATTAGTGTTACATTCCTTCAATTTAATTGTCGAAAGCTTAAACTATAAGTGGAATCTAGAACTAACATCTATAATAATTCCTTGTGTTTGACCCTAGATCACCGAGGTAAACCTACTATTCGCTTTCACTTGGGCGAGCTGTAGGAAAACTTGTATCCAACGAGGACTTAAGATTTATACGATGAAGAAGAACATGGTAGCACTTCAAATGCAATTATCATGATTCATGACTCATCACCCAAGGTTAAAAGCTAGCAATACAGAAAGTTATGAGGAGTGTATTAAGCATAATGACCTTACTTAGTGAAGTATTGCTATAGTAAGTTTTACGAACAAAACCATTGAATCTAAGTCCACGATATAATAATTCTCCAACCAGATAAGTAGATGAGTGCTCCTTTAAATGGTGTCTTCGAGACTTGAACAAAGGACCCTACCTTTTCTATGGTATGAGAGGGGTTTCTATTTATTGGTTGGACCATAAAAAGGTTGTTCATTGGAGGAACACTGATAGTTAAGGACTAGAAGTAACCCATGGGTAAAACGATAATTTAATCCAGTTCGTGTTACGAACACTCGTGAAGGACTAACTTACTGTTATTGGTTTCTATCTATGGACACAAAAATGTATCTACAGTGAGAAGACAAAATATTTGAATGAGTTCAAATATTAATTTAATGTGAATTGGATTCATATTAAAACTATAAGTCACACTTTAATGTGTATATGATACAAATTAAAACCACAGGTTATGCGAGAAATTTCACTAGCAGAATTTGTCCTTTCATGTCAGGTGGAAAAAATAAAAAATGGGTTTTAATGTCGTTTTTCAAAAGACGAATGTTTAATGTCGGTTTTAAACCAACATTAAAGGAGAAACTTGAATGTCAGTTTAAAATAGACATTAAACATCAAAGCCCATATTTATTTATTTTTTATTTTTTTTATTTTGTAAGAGGCATATTTTTTTCTCATATTTTTTATTTTTATAAAAAAAATCAGTTCTCTCTCAAGTACTTTACTCTTTTCTAACCACACGATTCAATTTCTTTCCTCTTCTCTCAATCTCATTTCAACCCTAGACCTATTCTCCTAAATAGCTGCCACACAAAGTCCCTCAAGCCAGTCCTCGTGCTTCCACCTCAAGATCCCTTGTGCCCAGTCGTCGAATCCACACCGTCATGAGTCCAGCCTCATCATCGTTGAACCACCGTGTGCCCAACATTGTGCTCACCACCACCATCGGGTAAGTTATTTCTTCAACCACTGCGTCCATGCCCAGCCATCGCCACCACCGCATGCCAAGCCAAAATGTCACTGGGAACAAGGTCTTCGTTCTTGGCTCCTTCAACTACCGTCTCTTCGCCCTTGAAATCTCAGTGCACCCTACTTAAGTGCTTAGCTTTCTAGAATTTTCAAAAGGAAATTCATGAGAGTTCGTTTTATTTGTTCTTAGAATTTCTTTATGTGCTTTGTACTGTTTGTGATGAATATGGTCTGGTCAAAAAGCATGTTTGCTTCTTCAGATATATTGAATATTACTATTAATTTGATTACTCATTCATTTTGATTTCTTGTTTTAGTTTATTGCTGCTCGCTTTGGAAATTTGTTACATAGCTACTGTCCAAAGCTTTAAATTTTCTTTTGGATACACCTCAAAATCAGCTTCATTCTTTGTGTTCTCTAATTTCTAGCTCACTCAATTCAGCCATGGAAGTACGGAAGTCTGTTAAGTTCCCTTTTGGAATTGAAGTTCTTCTGTGATCTTCTTGTTCTTTTTCTTGCATATTGTGGTTGTGAAATTTGGGTTTTAAGTAATGAAAGAACTTGTAATATAGTTTTATGTGGTAAAATTAATTGAACCCACTTGCCATATGTTCACTCAATTGGATTTATTAATGTAAGTTGAGTCACTTATGGTCATTTTCAAGGGGTTCAACTGCATCTGGAGAGTTGGGAAGGAGTCAAAAAGGATTTTTTAAGGCAAAACTGACTTCTCTCACTTTCTTTCTTTGCACTACTAACTTCCAAAGTTTTTGTGAATTTTAGAAGTTTTATTAAGTGTTTGTGTTTGCTACTTGGTTATGCTTCATAATTGCTTTAGATTCACAAAAATTCCATAACCTGTAGCTGTGTAATTCTATTCATCTCAGGAGTTCGTTTTAACTAGAATGTACTTACTTTTTGTATATTTCAATAACCAAAGGTAGTTTAGTGTTTTTTTTTTTAAAATGACATTAGACATACTTGTGATTTTATAGGAAACCATCAAACTAATTTTTTGCCATATTTGTATCTTCTTACTTTGTGAACGTTGGTAAATAATGTGTTGGAAATTGAAAGTTCAAGTTCAACCTTCAGTCAACTTCTTGGAATTGAACGTATTAAACTCATATCAAAATATCAATATCATATGACAAAGTTGTTCGGGTGAAAAGTAAGTTTGTGGCATACAAGTATTTTATTATTTCTTTATAAATTGAGGTTGTCACATCAGTTTTGTGTTACATATTCATAATCAAATTTCATTTATTAAGTGACATCTGTTTAAAAACTTTCAGCTACACCACAATGATATTGGAGGAGGTTCTTATTAATAGTTCTCCTCAGGGTGTCAGGTTCATTTGGCAATTGCTTTTCTTTCTCTTTTTCTATTTCATGGAATTTGTGGCTTGAGAGAAATTGGATATTCTTAGGGATACATAAAATTATTGGAGGAGGTTTGGAGTGTGACAAATTTAAATACCTCTCTTTGGGGATTTTTGTTTTAAAGTTATGTGATATGCTTTATTTTTTGTTCTGATTAATTAGAGCAATCTCTTGTTATTTTTGTTTTATGTCCTGTTTTTGTTGGCTGTTGGCTGTTGTTCGGAAGTTCTTTGCATTAGGTTGTTGCTTTTAAGAGAAGTTGCATTTGAATATATATTAAACGAAAATACATTCCTTATTTGCAATGGTTCGTATGTATATATTTAAAAAGTATGCCTTATTCACAATGGTTGAAAGCTTCTTCATGAATGTTTCTATGATGTATTGATGTGTATAATTTGGTAGCGATGATGGAGATAACTGATGTTAATGACTCCAATCAAAGGCTAGCAACTATTGTCTTTTTCTTTGACAGCCTCAAAAACTTTGTTCTTTTCATATATAAAGAAGTTAAATACGTAGATGAAAATAAAAAGACAATACTTGAAGTTATTGATTTTCAAGGCATGGTAAGTAACAACACTTTTATAATGTCATTTGGTTCTTTTTTTATTTTTGTATTAAAATAGTTGGGCTAAAGAAAATGTGGATCCTTCTTTGTTCCCTCAAGAGTTCTTGGCAAACACTTCAAATTTGGTGGGGAATGATGATGAGGTTGTATCAACATAACCATTAATGCTTGATGATGAGATTGATTTTTCTATCAGGATAAGCTAAGGTTCCTCTAGAGGTCATGTCCTTGTGTACAGAATAGATCATTTCAAATAGATGTAATTGTTTGTTTTCTTTGATTGAGATACCTCTTGATTTTCATGGTACTTTGTTTAAACTTTTTCTATAACGACCCAACTTTTGGAACTAAACTGTGGTCATTACATTAATAGAAAAACACATCTTTTAAACATGAGTCCCTATAAAATCCATCAAAGTCAAATAATATCAAGAAACTTTTATTCGGACCCTATTTCAATCAACCTAAAATTTTAGAAGTACAGTTTGCAAAACAAAAATTCATAACTCTTTTAAATCACAAAAAAAAATTTCTAAACAATCTCATGTCCTAAAGAAAACAACAAAACATAGGAGGAAGCATTTTGAACAACATTCCCTATGACAGTCACGCCTCCTTCTTGCCTCTCGCCGGTCTGCCTCCTTTGTTATCTTTACCTGAAAGGTTAAACATAAAAGGATGAGTACAACATACTTAGTAAGAAACCCACTACTGGTCCCGTTAGGGGAAAAATAAATTATTAGCTTCCTAATGGAGTACCCTGCACAGTCACAGTCTTGTGATCTCGCAGGATACACATAATCAGTCTAACGTCCCGAAGGACGCATAAATCAGTCTAGTATTCTGCAGAAATATATATTAGTTAAATAATCCCGCAGGATAAAAATGGTGATCCCGTAGGACACCTGCAAGGTAACTACACAATATGAGACTAAAAAATTTTTCCCTCAGTCCATTCTAACATCTTAACGATCATTCACAATACAATCAAATGTTCTTATCACATAAAATCTTCAACTAACCCCTAACAATCACATTACTCTAATTTAGCCCCCCAAAGCCAATCAGAAACATATTAGTACATCGGTCAACAGCTAAGTAATCATTATATCCCCCTCAATCTACCAGAGCACAACCATACCATCTCCTCAGTTCAAAAGAACACAATCATAACAATATTTCATACATTCAGTCTAAACAAAAAGTCCGTCATTTCAAACCTACCCCCTATAAGTAACATCAACGAGCTTCAATTATTCAACATCTATATGTGTATATATACATATCTAGTCAGTTACAATATGCATTCAAATATCCATTCATTCATAGATATATATATTTTTCTCAGTCGAACACAACATACAATAAACATTAAGTCTACATTCAAAAGTATATATATCATAACTGTCATCCTCACTCAATTCAGATATAACAATACCATCATATATATATCATAAGTGTCAGCCTCACTCAATTCAGATATAACAATACAGTAAAACGCAACTTGAAGCGATAGGTGAGTCCAGTAGAAAGCCCCTTACCTTAACGTTACCTAAGCACCTTAATCGAACTAATGTCCACAAAAACAACCTAAACATAATAACAAATCTCAATAATTTTTCCAAATTCGTTCCTTCATTCAAATCATTAAACTACATTATCCATGAACTTACCCAAGAAGGTGGAGAATCTAGCTCCAATGAAATTTATGGTCCACTCAAGGATCCTAACGTCAAGACGTGGATGTCACCTCCAAGAATAAACATTAATTTGACTCATTAACAACATCCATCTCATAGAATTCATAATGTAAAACCTTACAATTACCCATTAATTTCATCCTTACAAATAAACTTCAACAAAACAGCGGCAGCGGCATACGAAGAAACTCACGCACGTTTGATAAGGGACACGCGTGGCAGCTTCAACCTTGGTCAGTGAACTGATGCGACGGAGACCTGCATGGACGAGGCCAGATGAAGGCGCGACGGTCTAGACTTCAGACCGACACAGATCTAGATGGAGAGGAGACGCACGCAAACAACAGAGGAAGCAGGATTGGATTTTCACGAATGGTGGGCTTTGGTTTTCGTCGTCGATAGATGATGGGGATAAGGTGCAGTGGCACGACAAACGAAAGAGAGGAAGAAGATTGGAGATGGCGGTCGGCGGTGGTGGGTAGGGCTCAGGAGTGAAGAGAAAAAGAAGAAGTGAGGTGAGGGGGTGTGCGACACGCGAGAGAGAGAGAAGGAATCCTAATTTCTTTACTTTTTTTTTTTACATAATTAGTAATAATAATAATAAAAATTAATAATAAAAATAACATATTATTATTATTATTATTTCCCAAACAATTTTTCCCTTTCACTTCTTTTCTTTTCCACAAATTAAATGTTCTTTTTCAATCTAGAAGAGACAAATTTCACCCAACAAACATTTAAAATCCTAAAATAAAGTAATTCGATTAAAATCAATTACCTTAGCGCTCGAGGTGTTACATTTTCATTGTCAGTTCTACAAAAGAATTTATGGAGAAAAAAATGTATCTGTGTTTATAGGAGTTATTTGAGAAGTTGCAAGTTGAGCTTCTGTTCTATAAGGTTTGATGCAATCTTTTTCTTTCTTAAATTTGCTTGCTAAAAAAGTGCATTTGTTTCTAACCTTTTTCCCCATCTAGGATTGTGAACAATTCTTTGTTCCTCAATCCTTTATCAAGCTTAGCTATTCACCTGGGGAGTTTGTCCCTCAACCTCACTAAGTAAACTCTCTTGTTCCCTTCAGTCCGATAGAGGCTTTTTGGAGCTGCTCCGCCGGAGACTGCTTAATTTATGGATGTTCATTGACTTTTCGTTGAAGTAGCACAGTCGTTGCACTCTTGAAAGCGCCATTACACTCTCCTTGAAGGGAGCTTCGGTTTTGCTTGGACTTAATTGATTAAGAGTTATGTTTCAAAAATTTAAGTTATGTTGTAGCAAGTTTTTTCAGCTATATAAATTAAATGTTGAGCCAGAAATTTATTATGCACACTACTTTTATAAAGTTTATACTAAGTTCAAGGACAAGTTAGCTTAGCATCTTGAAAGAAACTACACTTGGACTCTTCTTTATTGATATGCTTGGTTGGAAGAGAATTCTTATTTACATAGCTAGCTCTAATTGGAAGTTTCACATTTGTAGTTACTTGTTGGATGGGTGCATTGTTATAGATCATCTCATCATGTTTATGTTTTTTCTTTCTTGAGCTCGGGTTGCAAAATAGTAATGGTGAAAAAAGAAACAGAGTTCCATGTCTAACTCCCTCCTCCAAGTTCCATCTCTAGGTATTCCTTTATTTTAATGTTCTAGCACCCTAGAATTTCCTAATACTTCCTTAATTTAATCAGCATCAATATGCTTATTCCTTCAAATGTTTCAATTTGTTTTGCTTCAATTTTACACTTAATTTTACCAATACCTGCAGTCTTCTATTACATATACTTGGCTAATCGATTTAGTTTCAAATGTTTTTATCTTTTACTTTTATATATTTTTATTCCACATTTTTTTCAAAGTTGTCTTGTTAAAATTCTAAAGATTAAATGGTTGGTTTAGATATTGTTTGTAGAATGATTGAAGTCATATTGGATTGAAAGCTAAACGATTTATGTAGATAGTCAAGCGATCGTTGAAGGTTGAAGACTGTGAAGATGTTTAGGATTTCTTATTTAGGTTTTGTATAAGGATCTTGTTTCATGTATTGTTGTAGATACATATGTTAAAGATAAACATTATAGTTTATAAAGTAATATTAATTTTATTTATTTGTTGTCGTAAGAAAAAAATATTTATCTATACGGATCCAAAATGTTCGTTTTTAACTATTTGGCGAAATAAGAAAGTAGACAATAATGAAACAATTTAATAAAAATAAATCTGTAAAAACGAACCCAGAAATAAGGCTTGAACAGATATTGTTGGGTTCTTTAATGTCGATTTAAAATTGACATCAAAGGCCAACCAACATTAAAAACCTTCAATAACACCATTAAAGATGTCAGTTTAAAAACAACATTAAAGAGACCTTTAATATTGTGTCTAAATCGATATTAAAGTCGAACCGACATTAAAGCTCTTTAATAACGCTAGCAAAGATGTTGGTTGTCGACCGATATTAAAGAACGTTAATGTCAGTTTTAACTGACATTAAAGGCCAAATTTCTTCTAGTTTATATTTGTATATGTTTTAAATTTGAATTAAATTAAATATAATATATTTAATTTAGCAATTTATTAATAGTTTAGTTCAATTTTATTTAATTAAATTAAAAATGTAAGATATGTAAGAGATATTCATTTAATATGATTTAATTAATTATAAATGTCATTCATTAATTAGTTAATTTAATATTTTTATTAATTGAATATTTTTTAAATTAATAGAATCCATGATTCTCTCTAACTTCCTAAAGAAAAAAGAGATATAAATATGCAGAAGAAAACGAGTATTTCAACCTAAGTCTTTGTCTCTCTGCGAATTCTCTCAGAGATTCTCTCAAAATATTATATTTTCCCATTCCAATTAGTTCCCATAAACCAGTCTCATCCCAGACGATAGAAAGGTCTCCGAAGAGTGGTGTCTCCAATTTGGAGTTTTAGTAGAGCTATCAAACTACGTAAGTTTTTCTTTGTCTAATCTATAATTTTAAAGTATGTTTAGCCACAATTAGAAAATTGTTTCTGTAACTATTGTCAATGTATGGTATTTTTAAGTTTTCAATTAAATTGATCTAAGATCTCTGTAAAATCTTCCACTACCAAGAACTTTAATCCTTACAGTAGCGATACAATATTATCGCCAAGTTCATCCTTCGCATACATTGTAGAGATGCCAATGTGTGTGGTGAAAGCATTAAGAAGTTGCCCGCCTTAATCAAGGATAAATTGCTAATAATGCATCCAAGATGATTAGATATAAATCATAGCTTGACTTTGTGTATTTGAATCTCGAGAGGTGAGCAAGTATGACAAAGGTGTCGAGAGGTCGCTCTCCCTAATTCGAAGTTTATATTAGGGGTGTAAGATCACTCGGATAACGTAAAAACATGGACTACCCAACGATATTATATGGAATGGGTTGTGTTAGGTTATGTAAAAATGTGAGTTGGGTTGGATTGAAAAAATTATCTTTTTTCAGGTTAGGTCAGGTCTCAGGTTGGAGGGTTGAAAAATTCAGTTCAACCCAACCCAATCTTAATTAATCTAATATATATGAATACATATATTTATATTTATATTATATATTTATTATTTATTTAATAAAACTTAAAATATAATTAGGTTAAGCCCAGGTGTCCCTTTCTCTTCCAGTCTTCCTCACGCGTGATTTAATCTTTTCTCCATTTCTCTTCCTTATGCTACATCTCATCCTCTTCTCATATCTCAAATCAGTAGCAACAATGGCCATTCCTTGACAAAGCTCTTTATTTGATCCTCATCTTTTTCGTCGTGGTCATTCTCCACATCAGAGTTGGATCAGCCATTTATAAAGCAACAACTCCAAGCAATCAAGGCCTTTGAAACTGCTTATCAATCCACCAGCCAAAAAATGTTGACCAAATTCCACACCTGACGAAAATGAGGTCTCATGTGTTTCTCTCGACACTGACGTCGACTCCTTCGTTCCATTTTCTCTTAGTAGTCTCCACATTCTTCTCCCCTATTGCCTTATCGAGATATTTTGTTATCTCTATTGTAAAATGTATTATAGGAGTTGTGGGGAATTTGGAGAACCATGGCTTGTGGTTTTCGAACTATCTTTTGGGGATGTAGGGTTTTTACTTTTGTGCTGAAACTGGAACTATATAAAAAAAAAGTCAAACTATATCAGGATCTAGGGTTTTTACTTAAATAGATTAATGTTCGTTGCATAACAGATTAGAATTTACAAATGAAAAAAAAATACAATCTCACAACCCAACCGAACCTATATTTTACAAGTTTGGTTGGAAACTTAATTCGTAGTTGTCAACCCAAACAACCAAAAAAATATGGGTTGGATGTCTCCCAACCCAACCCGTTTAAGCCCCTAGTTAATATATGCTCTGTATAACCTTGAATTATTAAAGAACAGTTCTTTGCGGTTAGATAATTAAACTTTCTTCCCTCCCTATATGCTTGGAAATGAGTTCATTCCACTATCATTTCCTCTCCATGCTCACCTTGCACCTCCAAGAACGATAGTGTAAATAATTAAGATAAAAGTATATATTGTACATAACAATACTGTATAGCTTATACCGCATGATTTTAGTTGCACGATAAAACATTTAGGAGATTTACATTCCCTGTGCTCGATCTTGGACTTACAAGGAAACCTCTCTTCGCTTAAACTTGGATGATAAAGAGAAAAACTTGTACGATATGCATTACTTTAGAAATTAGGAACGTATAAATAGGAATGTACCTTTTATCGCATAACCCTATTCAGGCACATAGTAGTTGCTCACTTAGAGCTTAGCATGACAAATCCATGATAGAAACATATGCATATAATATAACAAGCACATTGTCAAAACCCATAAGTTGCATTGCAACCTCAGGTGTCACAAAATTATATAGTACGTCATCTCAACAATAATTGATCTACATTGTTCCACTATTCATATTGTGGATTGATGGTTCTCTCTACCGTGGTGCTTATGACATCATCACAAATTGGTTGTAAGCTCAAGGTTCCTTTAACATGTGTTGTAGCTTGTATCAAGTTTTCACTAGAAACGAGAAGGAACATGGGAGTGTGCGGAGTCAAACCATATAGGTGGCCTTTGTTGCTTCGAAGGATGAGCAAAGCAATTGGCTTCCATCCTACCAAAATTAACGAGCCAAAGATTGATTCAAGTTAGTAAACAAGCTTGAGGACTATCTCAATTGATTGACAAACTAGAGGCCAATCAAACTCATCGACAAGCCACATGGGCTAGGTCTAAACCTATCAAGAAAAAAAAGTCAATTTAAATCTATTAATAGGCTCAATCCAATAATTGATCAATAAGTAAGAGATTGGTCCCAATCATTCAATAAGTCAAAGATAAAATCAAACTAATCAACAAGTCTAAGGTCAATCATACAAAAAGATCAACAAGTCCAAATATCCATCCATCAAGCCAATCATCAAGTCATGAAAGGTTGATTATCCAAGAAAATCAACAAGTTTGTGCATCAATGTTCTAAAAGATCAATTAGGCTTAAGGATTGAAGTTTATGCATTTGAGAAAGAACGAAAGAATTAAATTAGACATTGTAACATTGATATTAAAAATCAATGAAATCAACTTCTTCTGCTATGGATTAAATCTCTTCGTTGAAATGTTGCTTGTGAACATAATGATGGATGAAAATCATTCAAAAAGTTTTGGTGTTGAAACAAACAAAATAATAATATAATAAACTTAATAGAAATTAATTAGGTTTGCAACCCCAATGTTATTGCTATTCTACTTATTTGAAGTGTCATACAATTCTAAGTCTCTCATGTGTGAAATTACGTCCACAATGAAAAAATAATGAATAGGAATAATAAGCATTGGATAAAAAAATTAAAAAAGAAAAAGAAAAAAAAAATAGAAAATCCTTGAAGAGCCGCGGATTGCGCGCTCAGAAAATAATTCAATTATATATATTGATAGGGTCTGAGAGGACAGAGGTTGCGGCAAGACAGGCATGTCAGAAGAGTATTTCCTCTCCTCATTTTTAAATTCCCTTCTTAGTGGGGTGGGGTCCAATAACCGAGGAAAGATATTTTGACTTGTAGTTCAATCTGATTCTCCTTGGTCAAACCAAAACCCATAAACGCCGTGTCCTCAACCCCTTTTACCCAAGTGTTCTTTCTTCATTAGCTTACACAAATTGCAAACCCTTTTCTTAATTTTCGTGTTCTTTTTTCATTTTTTTTTTATACTGTAAACCCACAAGTCAATGTTTTGACAGAAACGTCCCATTGTACACTCCACGAGGTGAACCTTTTAGCGTAGAGATGAAGTGTGTTCAGACTTATGTCAGAGTTTAGAGTGTTAGAGTGTGACTCAAATCTTTTCTTCCATTTTCCTCTTTTAAATTAATCTTTCTACTCTTTTTTCGTACTTCCGTTTTCTATTTTTCTCCTTTCTCCTTTCTTTTAATTTTTCAACCATTCAAGATAAACTTACAAATAAAACAATCATATCCATACTATATATAAAAATAGATTTATTAGTGTGATACAGTTTATTTGAGATTGATTTTGCTAGGTACATTTTGCTATTAATCCTAAAAATAATACTCATTGAAGTTGGAACATTTTTAAATATAACAAAAATTTCAAACTATTTACAAATAAATTATCAAATTTATGTTTATTTAATTTTTGTTATTTGTAAAAATAGATTAAATCTTTTTGTTATTCATCATAACCTTCTTCAAAATTACTCATTGTTGAAATTTTATTTTGTAGCAAATTTTCTCATTTGTTTGTACTTTTTAATAGTAATATTATTTGAGAATCTCTTTTTTATTTTGTACAATTTAATAATGCTTTTTAACTTAAAATTTGTATTGTTCAATACTTGATATGGTTAAGACTTTGTTTTGATTTGATATGGTTATAATGATTCTTCACAAAAGATATTCTCGATGCTTTATTATTGTCAATTTAAGAATATCGTTTTTTTTATCAAATTGCACCTAAAATTGAATGTGTTTTTTTTTTTCCTCATAAAAGTGAATAAGAAGAAGAGTACTATAAGTGAAGTTTAGATATGAGAATTAAAATTATAAATTTTATCCAAGTGTAGAATTATTATTATTTGTGTTGTTGTGCCTAACATACCAGGCACGCCCACACCACAATATTGATCATTAAGCTCGCCCGACCTTCGCTCATCACAATAACCTCTAAAGTGGTGTTCTTTCGTCCACTCATGCATGTCATACACCCAGTTTCCAACGTGTTAGACTCCTCAACAACCTCGGTTGAGCGTGCTACTCGACAAGCGTCGCACGCCCCAACCTTTTAATGCCCACCAACTGCCCCTATGTGTGTCTTGTTGCCTATCTGCATACACCAACCCCTCGAGAAACTCTCTGAGTGTGTCCTAACACCTATTTAGAAATGCTTGTCAATCATTTCTAAATAGCTCAAACATGTTCAAGATAATCATAATTGAAAACATGTTTTTAAATAGCTTTAAGATGAATTTCTAAGTTTGATTTAAGAATTTATGCTTTAAAGCATGCTTTGATTTTAAGCATTTGAATATGCTAGATTTATGAAATTATTTACAAAATATGAGTTTCAAGTTTAGAAATGATTTATGAGAAAGCATGATTAAGTTAAAGTTCTAAAACATTCAATTTGAGAAATGTTTCTTAAAACATGAGATTCATGAGAATGTGTTTGAATGTTAAGTTTCTGCAAATATTTGAGTAAAGAGATTAATTAAACCAAATCTCAATTTGAGACTTGCTAAATGCAATAGATTTTCATAAGCATGCTAACTTAAGTAAGTTAAAGTTTTAGCATGAGATTATTTCTGAATATGCTTCAATATATATCGAGCTGTCTTAATCTAATAGCAACCTTATGGGGGAGATTGTCCTATTCACAGAGGTCATGTGATGAGGGTATCCAGTAGATGGCTAGAGTTTCCATCACATAAACTAGGCAAGAGATAAGGGCCTTCACGGATGTCTAGATTTTTCGTTCTCATGATAGTTATAGCGAGATAGAGTGCTACTAGCGCCTAGAGCTTTGTCTTGCAGGTACCGTATCACAGGATAGGGTTTCCTTGCCTAGAGTTTCGTCCCATAGATACAAAGAGTTCAAGGTATAGCAAGAAAGAAAAGGGAAAGTTGAAAGCTAAGTTTGAAAAAAAAAAAAACTGCTTTGCTAAGTTTATGTATATTATTTTGCTCAAAAGTTTTCATTATCATGTCTTGTTTTGAAAGTTGTCACTCACAGGGCTTTATAGCTCATCCTTTCAATGTTTTATTTTCCTTGCAAGTAGAGATCGCAGATCTGACGTCTGTTAAAGCTTCTCCTACTCTACTAGAAGTTTAACTAGATTTTTTTACGGTTCATTTCATGCATGTATGATAATTTGTAATTAAGCTAGCCAGTAAAGGACTTAGTTGTCGTTGTCTGTAATATAATAGTATAAAATTTTAAATTTTGTTTTGTTTAGGTGTCACCATAATTGAAACTCTGAACTTTAGTTTTACCTATATAAGACAGTGAATAGGTTGCCCAAAGGTTGGGTAAACCTAGAGATGTTTTGTAAAAAATTTAAATTATTGTTTTTAATTCTAGATATTTTCTTTCCACATTTTATGTTTAAATAGATAAAGGATATAGATAAGAGTTATAGGATAAGTAGGGTTGACAGGCATTGTTAGAAGGAGAACGATGTCGGTCGGCTTCACACCACATCTCGAGCCTAGTAAGGTGATGCTTTGGGATGTGGTGTGACATGCATGGACCACTATAAAAAGGTAACTTTAGAGAAGAAGTTTTTCAAAACCACTCGTGCCATTTGGGTAATTCAAACTGTAAAAGTTCTTAAAATGAGTCTAGTTTACTAAGTAGGGTTTCCAAACAAATTAAAGACAAGGAAGGTACGCGCTGAGGTTAAGAAAGCCACAAAGGTCACTTTTTAGGTCAAAATGAACAGTGTTGAGTTTTCAGTGGCTATAGAGCTCATTTCT
>JBBPDI010050696.1:0-20681 GCA_037974545.1 Cucumis variabilis
TCTAATGAACTGCATAAAATTTGAAAAAATAAAAATCACGTAGTAAGTATATTAACCAACTAATACATATAATATAAATGTATCACTATAGTGATATACAAAACTAAGACAAAGTAAAATCAAAACAAAATTAAAGTAAAAAAAATAAAAATAAATCAATTGGAATCAGATTCAACTCAAAATACACATCGAAGAAAGTAAAAAAAAAATCACAAATGAAGTTAAATTACTCCGATCAACAATCATTATATTTCATATTGCAATTATTGTATTATTTATATTCTAAAATTAAAATTAAGACAAAAAGAATAAATAAATTTTCTAATATATATAAAAAAAAAATAATTAGGGCTTTAAAAAGTGAAAGAATAAATAAATAATGAGTAGGGCATTAAAAAGAGGAAGGAAAATAAGTTATTGAAGGATAGTTTAGGAATAATAACAAATTAAAGTTGGATAAGTGAAAATTTTGCCATATTTACAAAATTATAAAACAATGTGCTATAATTGTTATATCATATTCTAAAAATGCTACCCTATGTAATTTTCCAATAATTTAAGTATAGTTTGGAAGATGTGGGTGCTAATTACTGTTTAAAAGTCCATGTTCAACTCAAAAAGAAAACAAATGGTATAGTTTGGTGGATACAATTACTAATCATGGTTTAAGAGTCGATTATTGAACTTAAAAAGATTTCTTGTTTAGAAAAAAACAAACAAACAAATGGTTAGATAGAAATTCGTTTTTTTGGACATAATTATTTTTATGGTTAAGATTACATTAGTTTTTCCTAAGTCTTTCATGTCAAAATTTACACTCAACATTAATTTCATATCATTTATGACATGTAAGTTTGATCTAAAGATAAACATATCATGTATATATAAGTATATAATAGTGTATAAACTATCTTCAAACTTACAGTAAATGCATTTGTCACTTCCATAAACTTTGAATCCTTTAGAAATGATTAGATTATCAAATTTCTCTTGCCATTGCTTAGGAGCTTGTTTTAAACCATTTAAGAGATTTATCTACTTTACAAACTTTGTTCTCTTGACCATGAACTATAAAAAACTTCAAGTTGTTCCATGTAAATATTTTCTTCTAATTCACCGTTTAGAAAAGCGATCTTTACATCCATTTGATTTACTAAAAGATTATTTAGGGCTGCTATAGAAATCAACATTCAAATTGAGATGTTTCGAGTCATTGGGGAGAAGCTGTCAAAGAAGTCTACGTGTTCTCTTTATCTAAAATCTTTAGTTACAAGTTTGCTTTGTATTTGTTTATTGTTCTATCAGGTTTGAGTTTCTTTCTTAGAACCAATTTGCATCCTATTGATTTACAACCAGTGGGTAAGTCTACTAAGGGTCAAGGTTTATTTGATTCAAGAGAATCTATTTCATCGTTAATAACTTATTGCCATAATTTGGCATCTACTTAGGACATGGCTTCTTTTAGACTTTTTGGATCTTCTTTTACATTGTAGGTTTCAAAGTCATTTCCAAAATCTTTAATCGTACGAATTCTCTTGCTCCTTCTAGGCTCTAGTTCTACTTCCTCATTTGAAGTTTGATTTTTAACTAGAGGTAGAATACTAGAACTCGAGCCTCCATTAGTTAGATTATCAGAACTTGAGTTCCTACTATTTCTTGATTTGAAGAAAAATCTATCTTCAAAGAAATCAACATCATTTGATTCTATAATCATTTCATTTATTAGGTCATAAAACCTATAGGCTTTACTATTTACTACATACTCTATAAAGAAATATTCATAGGCTTCACTAACAAACTTTCTTCTTTTAGGATATGGAATTCTAACATAGGCTAAACACCCCTAAGTTCTGAAATATGACAAGTCTGGTAATTTATTCTTTAGAACTTTGTAGGATGAAGTTGTATTTTTAGATTTTGGAATTCTATTAAGAACATAACACATGTTTTGAATAATTTTACTCCACCAATATGGTGCAACTCCTGAATTAGGTAAAATAGCAGCTACTAATTTAAATAGAGTTCTATTTTTTCTTTTGACTCTACCATTCATTTTAGGAGAATAGAGTGATGTTTTCTCAAGTATTATTCCATGTGTTTTATAGAAGTTATTAAAAACTACAAAATCATATTCAATTTTTCTATCATTACGAAGTCTCTTGATTTTTCAATTAAACTGATTTTCTAATTAAGTTACAGACAACTTCCACATGTAAAATGTTGAAATTTATGTCCTAAAACTCGTAGTATGTAACTTAAAATCATATTCTATTCAATAAATTTGTTATTGAGGAATTATAAGTGAAATTGAATACTATAATCTTGAATCCAATATACTAAGGTCTCGAGGCTATCTTGGGTAAACTTGAACTTTATGTAGAGACATAAACGTGGATCAAGTTTCAATATATAATCTAAATGATCTATAGTATATGAATGAGGTTAGGCGCCTTATTCTAGGGACACTATGGATGCAACCCGCTTTGTAGTTAGTACAATTGATGTGATACTGTTCATTTAGAGACATGAAAGTGGGGACATCCCATGTAAAGAGTTTACAAAAAACTAAACCATGAAATAGTTCCTTTTACGTTATAATACCGTTTATTGTTTAAAATTGACTATTTTGATTATTGATGACCTAAGTAACTTAATCTTAATCCTGAGTTAACTATGTCCTATTCACATGGGATTATCCTTAGATTCGCATAGGTGAGGGCAGCTCATCAGCACTAGTCCAATAAGCTTTCCATTTCAGGAGTAAGACCAGGTGGATAGTTGGGAACACAAGCTGCAAGATGGAATTCACTTTTGACAACTTTAGAGTTAGTAGATAGGGTTATTCCCTTAATGATTGAATCTAGGTCTTGAATAAGGGGTCTCACCCTCTTATTGGCTCGAGAGGTATTCAATTTATAGGTTGGACCTTAAACCAATTATTTAATAGTGGATTAATGGGATTTAAGGAACAAGATGTAATCTTGAGGGTAAAACAGTAATTTTGGTCCAATTGAGATTACGAACAACCTATGAAGAATTAACTTACTAATCATGATTATATCAGATGGACATACATATATCTATAGTGAGGGGAATGCAACTACAAGACTTTATTGGAATGACCAGTTGGTTAACGAATAATGATTAACTTAACCTAAAAGGATTTAACAAGTTAATCTCGGACCATTAAAGCCCATAATATATAGGTCCATTAGGTTTCTATGCTAGCTCAAATGAAATTAACTTAGAACAGTATGTTGGATTAGTTCGAAAAGTGCGAATTAGGTTAAGAGAAAGAAATCGACAAGTATATGTGATCTAGTGATAAGTTATCAGTTTAGAAAAGCTTTATATTTAAATATGATTTAAATACCAAAAATATGAATGCAGATTCGTATTCAAAAGCTTGAAAATGATGAAAATAGTCAAAGTTATAAAAAGTCAATGGATTAATTTTGATGTTGAAAAGTCAAACTTTGATTGGCAATATATAATATAATTTGAATTTTAAAAAAATAAATGCAAATTCATGCTCTAAAGGTCAGAATTAGTTTGGACGGACAAAATGGTAAAAAAAGAGGGATTGTAATAAATGCTGGGGTGAGGATTTGAACCCGGGACCGAACCCGGGACCTCCTGTCCACAGGTACATAAAGGTGTCAATTGAGCTAAGCTCTTGTTGTCTCTCTCAACCTATTTCCCTAGATCTTATGGTTTTTTTTACCCTCTTTGCCGCTCACTTGGTTTTTCTCCACAATTCAACATCATCTTTTTCATGATACTTTCATCTACACCGACTTCTTAAACCTCACATTTTTTCCTGTTGTCTGTCGATCTCCGTTGTTTCCGTGGGTGTGGTTGTAACACCCTAAAACTATTAAGATAATTTTTTTATATTGTATTTTCAATATGTGAATTTTTGGTGTTATTGGAGGAATGGTTTGGAAATTTGAAAATTTAGTATTTTGGAAGGTTATGTAATTAATTTTTGAAATTTGAATTCTATTAAAGTTTGATTGTTGGCTTGATTGGTATTGGTGAATTAAGTAGGTAAAGTTGAAAGTTTTATGGATAATTAGTTATGGGTATATATATTAAGTTGTGGAGGAATAGAAATAATCGAACTTTTTTTAAAATAATGTAAATTTTGAAAGATATGTCAAAAATAGGGTAGGTGGAAAACTATTATAATCGAACTGGACCCACACTTTCTATTTTTCTCTTATTTTTATATATAATCTGCTGGGTCCACACTTTATTTATTTTTTATTATTTATATACAATATAAAATGGGTCCCACATATTTTTCTTTTTTCATTTATATATATATATTAAATATTCAATTTCCAAAAATATCTTTCTTTATTAAATTAATTTATTTTTTTCTTTTTTTATTCTTTATATATATATATATATATATATATATATTAATTTTCAATCCTCAATCTTCATTCATCTTTTCTAATTTAATTTAATTATTTCTTAATTAAAATTATAATCTTTTTTCAATTTTTAATTTCTTTAAAAGAACACATATATTAACAAAATATGTCATTAAAAAAATATATTAAACAAATTAAAATAGTAATAATAATAATTGAGAGAAGTTTAATCTTACTCCAAAATAATAATAATAATAATAATAATAATAACAATTAAAACCACCGATGCACCTTGATCAAGTGAGTAATTGAATCAAAAAATTTAACAAGGATAAATTTTTGTCATTATTGAAGTTTATGGCAAGTATTGTGAAGTAATTTAAAATTGATCGATGAAAATTGTGGTTCGATTGTAAATTAAATTAAAAAAACTTAACTAATAATTTTCGATTGCAAATTATCGTTGTTGTTATTATTTTTAGGCTAAACTCCAACTTCTCTCCATTATAATTATTTTTATTTTAATTTTTCTAATATATATTTTAATAACATATTTTGTTAATATTTTTTTTTAATTAAAAATTGGAAAAGAAGATATGTAAAATTTTGATTAAAATAATTAAATTAAATTAGGAAAGATGAATTTAATAAGAAAAATTGAAGATCGAGATATTTAATATATATATATATATATATATATATATTATATAAAGAAAAAAATAATTTAATAAAGAGAGACATTTTTAGAATTTGAATAAACATTAAATTTTTTTCTTTTTCCATAAACATTAAATTTTTTTATTCAATTACTCACTTGTCAATGTGCATTGGAGGCTTCAATTGTTATTATTATTATTATTATTTTGGAGTAAGATTCAACTTCTCTCAATTATTATTATTACTATTTTAATTTATTTAATATATTTTTTAATGACATATTTTGTTAATATATGTGTTCTTTTAAAGAAATTAAAAGTTAAAAAAAAATATGTATAATTTTGATTAAGAAATAATTAAATTAAATTAGAAAAGATAAATGAAGATTGAAGATTGAAAATTAAGATATATATATATATATATGTATGTATGTATGTATGTAAATGAAAAAAAGAAAAATATTTGGGACCCATTCTTATTGTATATAAATAATAAAAAATGAATAAAGTATGGGCCCAACAGATTCTATATATAAAAATAAGAGAAAAATAGAAAGTGTGAGGCCTAGTTCATGAAAGTCGTATACCCAGTACACGACTTCATCTAAAAACACCTATGTTTGACAATAGTTTTCCACCTACCCTATATTTGACATATCTTTCAAAATTTACATTATTTTAAAAAAAAGTTTGAAATAATCATATTATGGAAAAATATAATTGTTAAGGAAAAATGTATTATATTTTTGGGAAAAAGAGAAAGTTTAATGGTGATGGAATGAGTTATTAATTGAGGAGAGAGGAGGAGTCATTGTTTTATTGGAAAAAGAAAAGGAAAAATAATAAGGATAACTTGGAAAAGGGGGAGGAAATAAGGATAATTATGTTATTATTTATTTTAAATAAAGCCCATCGTGAAGCGTGCAAGGAAGAAGATCTACTATTCACCTTCTCCTTCATCCAAAGAATCCTAGCCGCCGCCAAAATCTCTACCATCCCCATCTCCATCCACTCCTTCCGTCGACAGCCGCACGTCGGTATTTAACCACAGACAAGTGGCTCGGTTCATCAATAGCTCAGGTGCCGTGTGTCCGTGCTAAAGCTAGTCACTGTTCGTCCGCGCCTCACCAGTGACCGAGACGTCCTCTGCCATCGAATGTTGTCATCACCGTCAAATACGTCGCTGCCTCTGTCAGAATCACCTTCGAGCCACGTGCGTGTAATCAAGTCGAGCTGCCCTCCTTGTGAAGCCGAGCCATTTTCCTTCTCCAAGCTGCGAGCTGTCTTTGTTCTCTAAGTCGCGAGCCGTCTCTGTTCTCTACGAGCCGTGCGTCTAGCCAACTATCCTGTCGAGCCATCTCCTATTTTGAAGTCACTTTTGGTGAGTTTTTGCTTAGTTTTGATTGGGTTTGGTACCCCATTAATTACTTATTTTGTCCCAAACAAGTTAAATTATGAATTTAAGTTGATTTATGTTGCTTGAAGGTTCAAGCATAATTTGAGGAATTAAGGCTGTGAATTTTTCCAATTAAGGTTGTGTTGGATTCAACCTTAATCTTGAGGTAAGTTTGGATAAGCTTGGTTACTTAATTAAACAGTAGGGTGATAGTTAACAAAATTATTGATTTTAATTTTATTCATGGTTAGGATTGAGTATTAGGAGAATCTGACTATCAACCAATAAATTACCATATTTTTTAGCAAATCTCCAAGTAAGAGATTTTTTCTATTAGATTCTACTTTAAATGTATGTTCTGCATTACTGTATTACTTAGTAGTGTGCTAAGGGAGATATATTATGATTTGAGGTATATTATGACTATTTGAAATGACCTTAAAAATGGTTACTCCGGTAACCATATTATGATTGAACTGCAATATGAATGAAGAATGCTATGATTAAATATGCTATGTTGGAGTTATGCCTAACTGAGTTAAGATATTGATGATATGATATATATATATAGGCTATAGTGTTTTGTTAATTTCACCTATTAGAGTCGTACCATATGAGTGTTCCTTGGGATCACCACCTATGTATGTTTGTATGGCTAGTTCGATATGTGGTTCAACGGAGTCACATACAACCCGACTCTCCTTTAGAGTGATTCCTTCGGGTTCACCGAGAGCCCAAATGTGTCCCTCTGAGACCATTGGATAGCGTGCATTTGGGAGCACAATAGTTAGAGGTACTTTATTATAGGACTCTAACGGGATGTTAACAGATACATAGCGAGACTAATAGTGGGTCCCTTATTGAGTATAAATTTATACTCATTCTTTTACATGTTTTATTTTTACAGGTAAGGGTAGAGGTAAATGCAAGCTGGCGAATGATAAGAAGTGATCGTGGTTCGCCATAGGGAATAGTTCTAGTTTTCTTCCGCACTTAGACTCTAGTAATTTATATTTAGGATTTTTTTGAAACTCATGATTATTTCAAGTATTTTATTTATTTACTTTTGAGCCCCAAACTAGTATTTTAATTAGTTATTTTTAATTATTTATTTAATTATTCCATTCTCTCAATACATATGTTCTACTATTTATTTTAGCTATGTTTTTAAAATGTTTCATTAAATTTTAGTACTTTCTTGTTTTTTTTAAAATAAAAAGTCATATTTATTTAAATGGTAATGACTTTAACTTAGTAGGAAAGTTGGGTCATTACAGTTTCGTTGATGGGCCATGTTTAGAAATAAACGATAGTCTCTGATGCATTATCTCTGACCGGGTGTTCGTTGACTCAATGGTTGTTTCCTTGCATGGTTTGTCCTAGGGACTTGTCACTCGAAGGTCATTCATTGTATTCCCCTTGCCACTTGGTTCATTGTATTCCCCTTGCCACTTGGTTAACCCCCTTGCCGTGACGACCTTCCCTCCACTGATAAGTGACGGATACTAACCGAGGGTTGTGGCTTTGTTGGTTCCAAGCTAGGTAGGGACTGAGGTAAGCTCTCTTCTTTCTCGATGTCTGGCGATGATGAGTATTCTTTCCCGATTCACATATTGTTATCATTGCATATTTTTCCTTACGTTCTCTGTGTTCTCCATTATATTTTGTTTGTTTTTGCTATGTTTTTGTTATGGTTATGTCTTTTACTGTCGATGATACATATTGTTCATGTTCTTGTGCATGTTCTTGTTCTCTTTGTTCTCCATTCTATTGGACTTCATGTGTGTACAAAATGAAAAATATATATATATATAGTTTTTTACTGTCCTTCTGTCGTTGGATTGCTATATGTTTCCGTTCCTCTTTGTTTGGTCGTGGACTGTATTAATTTATTTCACTTCTTGGCAGCATGGAATGAAAAAAAAAATTAAAAAACTTCTGTGCAACCCGTCCTTTGCTACTTCTTTGTTTTCATATTCATTTAATCGTGGACTGTATTTGTTCTATTGTTATCTGTAAAAAATAAATAAATAAAGGTTGTCTCTTTGTCCTTATGTTACACTGTCTCTATCTAACTTTGGTGGTCTGCCTGTGAATGCATTGTTGACCATCTCGCTCTATTTTTTGTCCCCTCAACACATCACATTACACAATCATTAACTTTTTTGTTGGGTTGTTGGTTGCATCATTAAATTTGTCATTCCCTTTCTACATATACTTGGTCCCTCTTTCTTGCTTTATATGGTTTGTTTCTGTTGTTCCATTGGTGTGCATCATTCAGTTTCCCATTATAATATGTTGCATAACATTTTATCCATATCTTTCACGTCATCACATTTGATGTGGATTCAATGTCCTTCGTGTCACCATATTTTATCAAGTATAGGCATTGGATCCATATTGCCCTATTTGATGACATTTTGTTTTCCTATGTAGTTTGATTTCATATCATTGAACGAACTTTGTTCTCTAAGGCAAAAAAAAAAACATTTGTTTCAATTTCAAATATTTTTTTCCTTTTATCCGTTAACCCTTTCATTTGGCCACTGTTCGTACGTATCGTTAGGTCGAGCATAAAAGGTACGCTCGCACACTATTTTCTATAAAAAAAAAAATTGACCATACAATTGAATACGTTTTGTCCTTATGTACTTTTCATATTTGTCAATTGCAGTACGCTCTAGTACGTAGATTATTGTTTCGAGGTACTAGGAAATCTACATATTCAACAAACGTAGGTCATTCTTTGTCGCATGTATATGCATTATGTTTAATATGTATCATGTATGAAAACTTCGTATAACTCTTTTTGTAATGGAACATTCTTTTGACATGGCATAAACAAAAGTTTTGCAAAAAGTAATTAATTTTCTTTGTTAAGATGCATTTGATATTTTAGTTTCTAATCATTATCATGTTTCACATGCTCGTTTTGATTTTTTGGTTCATGACACACTGTTAAGAAACTACTCCGAGCTAAAATAAATTGATACACATCTTCTTCTAGTTGCTTAGTTCACTCTGAAAAAAATGACAATGACATAAATAAAACGTTTTAAAACCACTAAACTTATTTTGACGAAACAAATTTACAATACTACAATTGGTATTACAAAACTTTTATTATATACTTAGAAAATTAACAACTTAATTTCATATAAACAACTATTTTTTAACCATATGAACATCTTTTTTAACCATACAAATATTCAATGGTTACGTTTCTGAAGTCCATACTAAACAATGAAGAAAAAATTTCAAAGATTACAGCTTAGGATGAAAACTGTAAAACCAAAATTAGTATAATATTACGAATATGGTAGAAGACCTTCCAACGGTGTATACAATGCATTCCAACATTGCTTTTGTAAACGGAATAAACATGTTTTCCACTTACTAAGACCAATACGTACCATGTAGTAAACAAAAGCAAATTTTTGGAGTCCATCTAACGAAAGTATTTACCAGGGTAGCCTTTAGCGTACTTTGTAATGGATTCAAACGAACTAGCCAATGTTTTGACTAACTTCACAATGGTGCAACATCAAATTATACTGGTGTTTAAGGCATGTTTCAGTGACCACAAGAGGATTCCCCAAGTTCCATGTCACACTAGGCATAGGATTAGGCAGATTGTGTATTTTTGCATGATACACGCGTCTGACCTTGTATGTCAATAAAGTACACGCATGGATAGATGTTTCTCAATTCTATGTCATCTATTGCAGACAACATCTGGACTACAATTGACAAAAGTCGTGGACATTGAGAGATGATCACAATTTTGCTACACGTGCTTGGCACGATGTTAAGAACCCTCAATCCAACGGGACTTTGTACCTTCCGGTGAGATAGTCTCGTGACATTTCAACCTAGTCCTTATGGTCGTGCTTAGAAACGACAAGTGGTTAGCAAAACCACAGCCTGTCACGAGTTCATGCACAGATTCTAGATGGTGGTGTTTCGAGGTTAGGTGTTTGGAATTTGGTTTAGTTATACATATCGACTCTAACCCATTTCTTACTGGTCGTTTATTATGCACTGCAAAATTTCCTTAGTGTCCTTGACAACACGTACATCAAAGTGAACGTGTCATAAGTGATTGGCCTAAGTATTGAACACAGAAGGGCAAAGTGGCGATGAACATCCTTGACGTATGCGACACAAAGGGGACTTCGTTTTTGTCTTATCAAGCTAGGAAGGATCCGCAGCGGACTCTCGTATTCAATGCGACACAATTTCACGATCCAATGGATTAAGGGTTCCTAAGGGTAACTTCAACTATGTCTATAAACTACAGCATTCCTATTTTTTTTTCTAATACCGATAATTTAGAAAAAATTTAAATTACAAATCATACTAGAGTACTACTACCTGTACAACACGGGCTACCCAAATGCAAAGGGTTTTCTTGCTCTGTATAGAGGCCAACAATATCATCTACAAGAGTGATGTGGCATAGAAAATTCTTTAACTACAGCGAAGGAGTTTTTCAACATGAAACATTCATCTATGTGGAACGTTATTGAACGAGCGTTCGGTTTTTTGAAGGGCCATTTGGAAATATTTCGTGAAAATTCCACATTTAGGTTCAGTGTCACACTATTATAGCCTGTTTTATGCTCCACAATTTAATAAATCGAGAGCTGACAAACATCGATATGCTAGATGACTTATGGATCTGGTAAACACAAGAGGGTAATGGTCGGATAACGTAACCTTTCAACCCAATTACCTAGAACAATTAGTGAGAATGCTATCTGAGAGAATGCTTGGGTTTTGATTGACGTCCACGACTATTATCGAAAGCAGAATAAAGTTACTTAAAAGAACATTCCAGTCACTCGCAAAAATGCATGGTCTCGCGTGCAGTGGATTAAATTGGAATGACGAGTTGAAGTGCATCATTTTCGAGAAGGACGTTTTCGATACTTGGGTCCAGGTAAGAAGAAAACATATTTATTTGTTTACAACATTTTTTTCAATACTAACGCGTATTTTAATCTTTCCACAGATAAATCCTACAGTGAAAGGCCTACTGAACAAATCTTTTTTGCATGACAACGAGTTATCGTACGTATTCAAGAAAGATCGTGCTACAGGAGCACGTGTAGAGACCTTCATGGATATCGGGTTTAATGAGCCAGTCGATGACAGAGTACGATCAAACGATGACCTTGATATGGAGTTCCCAAATATGTGCAACTTGAGAATGAACATGTCCCAAGACCGATGCTAGGCATGGTTCGAGTGGAAAGAAGAGGAAGTGCACTACAAGAAATTGGACTTATCGCGACGCCACAAACGATGTTGCTTAAACGTGTGTCAGTGTAAACCGACCTTTAACTGCGCTCTCGACATTACCTTAATGGATGTTTCACGACACACAGCCTCTCCACGACACGAAATGTTTAATATATAAGATATGAATTAAACTTTCCATGACATGTAGAGGCCACGCATAGCGGATTTTATAGGATTCCGCGACGCACAGCCTCTCCATGTTGTGGAATGTTTAATATATAAAATATGAATTTAACTTTCCGCGACGTGACGAGGTCACGCGTCGCAAATTTGGGGGATTCCACGATGCTGGGAGCCGCCACATCGCGAAAAGTTTACACGAAAACCAAACGTTTTCGAAAGGGAATCTGCGATGTGGAAAGCAAAACGTATTTATTACGTTTGCAAGGAATCTGCAACGTCACATTGCAGATTAGAGGGAATTCGCAACGTCGATGGGGCCACATCGCAAAAAGTGGAAACGTTTGGTTTTCGTGTCAACTTTTCGCGATGTGCCCCCTGACAGACGTTGCGGAAAGTGGAATAGAAATAAATTTGTATGCCCATTTTCTGCAGCGTGGCATCGCAATTACCCTCATTCTGCAATGCTTTCGAAGACGTCACTGAAAGTCCTGCCTGTTTCTAATCCAGTTTTCGTTTGAAGAGACCACGCGTCAAACAAATATTGAGAGAAAGGGAGAAATCGATCGAGGAAGAGAGGGAGAAAATCGTTGTTGCCGTCCGTCGTCTTGAGGTCATTTTTTTTTTCACATTTGGGTGTTATGTGTATGTATATGTAAATATATATGTTTAGGGTTATGTATATATATATGTTTATGTATAAGTGTTTATGTGTATGTATGTATGTATATATATATATATATATGTTTATGTGTATGTATATATATATGTTTAGGTGTATGTATATATATATTAATGTATACGTATGGATATGTTTATGTGTATGAAATTATATGTATGTATATATATATATATATGTGTTTAGGGTTATGTATGTGTATATATGTGTGTGTGTGTGTGTGTGTGTGTGTGTGTGTGTGTGTGTGTGTATGTACATATGTATGTTTATGTGTTTATGTGTATTAAATTGTATATGTGTTTAAATTTAAACAATAAGAAAATTAAATTTTTTTTAAAAAAAGTGTTTTGCGATGCAGAGGTTCCGTGCGTCGCAAAAAGTTATTTCGACGTGTACGTCATAGTTTCCGTCCGCGACGCACGCGGTCGTGCGCAGAGGAAACCTTCTGCGATATGGTAGATGTTAACGTTGTGGAAAGTTTCCCCGACGAGCTTTCTGCAACGTGGATGCCAACGTTGCCTACGACGTCACTATGACCTATTACGACGTGGAATGACATATACGGCAATGTGGGACGGCGTCGGGGAAAGATGACTTTATTGTAGTGGTGGACCATGTATCAGATTGACAGTTTGGAACTTATTTTCGATGCCATAAATTGTACGAATGAATAGCTGAGAGCGATCATGAAATGACTAGATAAAGAACGACAGAGTGAAGCCTCTATGCGATGAGAGGTACTAGCATACTTGGAGTCCATTTTGGGCCTCGGTGAAGAGGACTTGACGAAATGTATGACGGTCATGACAGAAAAAACATCAATAATCATACATTTTTTGACATGCCCGATCACCTAAAGGTTGCCTACAACAGGATCATTCTCTGCGATAACCCCTGATTATCGGTCCCCTTCCACTGTTGACCCATTATTTATTTCATTTTTATTGCTTTTCTTTTTTATATTTCGTTGACTCATGAACTATGTGATTGGTGTTCCCTTTAAGTAAATTTTAAAAAAAAAAAACATTTGTTTCCCTTTAACCGCTAGTATGTTGTTCATCATTGTCATGAAGTAAACAAAATTAATAAACGGAAAAATGAATTTTGAGAAAAAAAAAAAAGAATCCAATTTTTTACTGTATAGGATTTACGATACAAATTGAAATAAAAATTGAAGACAAATGTACAAATAATTAATGCAATTTTTTTATTCCATTTAAGGTAGAAAAGAAAAACAAGCATTTTGTACACATGGAAAAAATGTAATTCAATTATTTTCTCATATTGGGATTGTGGTACAAAAAAAAATTGACATAAATGAAACAAAATAATTTTTTTTGCCATAATCCTTCCCACATAAATCTTCCTTAAAAAAAGATTATAATAATCCCCCATAATCCTTCCACTTAATCCTTCCCCGAACAAAGATTATAATAATCATTTCCTTCACTTAATCCCCCATTTTTCATATTCATTTTCTTCCCCCAAATGGCCCCTAAGAGTTAATGGAATGTGTGGTATTCGACTTTAGTGAGTTTAGACATGTGATAGTTGCATGAATTTTGTCTTTGTAAAGGGTTGATTTTCACATTGAAAAAAACTTTTCACACTTTAAAATAATTTTTCTTTGAAATCAATTTTTTTAAAAAAAAATCCCTAACTCTCAACTCTAAGTCTAACCTCCAAATTCTATCGCTCTCTCAAATCCTTCACTCATCAGGTCCCACAATCTGGTTCTAAGTCCAGAGAATAGTAGGTCAACAGTAATAGTGGTTCGGTTTGAGTTCGTGAAAAGAATCGAACAAATTAGGAGTTACAAAGGTTTATCATGTTAACTTAGTACAATTAGGGTAAAAATTGATCTAATTTCCACTGCGCATGTTTAAGTTTCCATCATAAAAAATATCAATTTTATTCTACAGTTGATAAATAAAAATGTAATTACAACAATCAACAATGAAAGTAGTAAAATATCTTTTATTGTTCCTAGTCAAGACACCATCAAATTCATACAAGTCTAAATGAATTAAATCTAGAGGGTCAAATTTTCTAATTACAAATTTATGTAAAATCTTAGTTATTCTAGTTTGACTACAATATTCACATTTATAAAATTCATTAAAGGGTAATTTATGAATTATTTCCAATCGACTCATGTTGTTAATTATTCGTTTATTAACACAACATAGTGTAGCATGCCAAATATTAAAAGAACAAAATATAAGCAGATGACTAAGTCCTATTCATATCAAGGTTAACTTCAGCTCCACTTCGTCGATTCAGCAACCTTGGTAGTGTGGTGATCCCTCAGAAGTATATTTCTATCATTAGTTTCAATATAATTTTTAAAGAGACTAAAAGCATGATTGACATAGTGCATGACACCAGTGTCTAGCTACCAACCTTCAGAACCCCTTATTGCATTTATTTACATGATCATGTCACAAAGTTCTTCCTCTGTCAGGTTCACCTTTGTAGCTTATTTCAATTATAGCATAGAAATTGTACCATACTAGCCATATGTGAAATGTGGAATTGCAGGATATGTGATTAAGTGTTTAATCTGCAAACAAGTTAAACTTAAATGTCATAGATCAGCTGGACTCCTAAATCCACATTCAGTGCTAAAGTGAAAACGGGAGCATGGTACCATTGACTTTTTATTTAAACTTTCTTACACACTAAGTGGCTCAATTGTATGTGGATAAAAAGATTTCTAAGTACATATGAAGCTCTTGATTCTATTGTTTCGAATAGAGATTCCAAGTTTACTTCCAAATTTTGGTTGAGTTCATAACAAGTCTTGGATACCAAGTTACATTTCAATACTTAATTTCATCCTCAGACATATGGTTAGTATAAAGGAACTATCCCTGTCATGCCCTACCCCAAATGTCACACTACGTGACCTAATGGAGGCGTGCTACCTAGACATTCAACGCACACCTCTCGTGAGATGACACGTTAAATGCCTAGTAAGCAAACAACTTTTCTTCTTGTCTCTTCACAAAGCTCTTACCTTGAGCCTAACCTTCACAACTTTTACAGCAAAAAAACAACTCAATGAAAATACAATAACACAACGGAATAACTTAAACTACTTCTCTTTATTAACTTAACACTTCTAAAAGTTACAAAATCAAATTACACCTCTTATGCTTTTCTTTGCCTAAAATAAAATCAAGTCTGATTTTCTCGCGTCCTTCCTACAAGGGTGCAACACTCTTTCCTTCATCCAATGCCTAATGTTGCTCTCCATAGCGGTATTTTGGAATATTAATCCTTGATCTCCATCCTTCTTCCTCGGGTCATCACCAATCCAAATCCAGAGCATCTTTTGGGGTCTTCTCTTTTCTCTTTGCCACTAAACGTTGCTCATTGTGGCTGGTACTTAGAGGCATAAATGTGGCACTTCCTCCTTCACCTCAGTCACCCAATCACTTCTCTTTTGGATCGCGTTTGGGGCTATCCTATTCCTGACTCAGCTCTTTGCTAGCTCCTAGATTTGGCCTCCCAACCTGAGTATTGCACTTGCAGAGCCATTCACACTAAAAAGCATCTTGCTTACCAACTGACTTCTTAGACGTATGATGATAAGCCATGGTTAGCCAACCATGTTAGACTACATAGTAACTCTACCTTCTCGACCCTTTTTAACTAGGTTAAAATGCTTCAAACCTAACCTTCGCATAGCTTTAATGTCTAACAACCAAAGGAGGGAAAAACTTAAAACATAAGTCAAATGGACTTAGTGAGTGATAGGTTTAGAGAAAACCTTTTTTTTTTTTTTGGAAAACATACAAAATCACAAATAATAGGGTCAAATCGCATCAGATAGAGCATGTAGCACCTACCACAAGAAATTAAACAACCGCACAACGAGCGCTACAATGCCATACGCTAAGATCATTTTGTAACCAGCTCAAATTTGACACTTGGGATTATCCCCTCGCTTAGACCTAGAATTCACACTCAACTAGTATCATGCAAGTTACCTGGGATTTCCACAAGCGCCTCTTTGCATTCAAACATTGTCAAACCTGAGAGTCACATTCCATCAGCGTCTCATCACTAACTTGCTTAGACTTGGAATTCTTTCCTTGCCAAGACCTGGGATTCACTCTCAACTAATGTCATACGAGTTACCTGAGATTTCTACCAGCGCCTAGCATCAAGAACACATCACAGCTCACCTCACTTGGAATTCTTCCCTTGCATAGACCTGGAATGCACACTCAACCAATATCATGTGAGTTACTTGATATCCTCACCAGTGTCTTGTGATAGATCAATCACACCACAACACACAAACCACACAGATACAATAAGGGAGCAATAACTCACAACTTACTCTTAGCATAAATCATCATAGAACAATAAGGCATCTTAGAACATAGTCGGAGAGGAAAGAATACTCACAACATCACTTTTATAAAATATTTCTTTTTCACAACGAGAATCATGAACGACAATTTAGAAATCACATTTGAAAACCGTATTTTCATTCATAACTGTCTATAAATAACGTTTTATCACCTTTAGGAGAATCCTCATATTCATACATAGAAGACATTTAATCATTCAAAAACATTTGATTTTTACAAGAATCACTCGTAGAAAAATAATCAATCACAGAAACATTTATAAAACAGATCTTATCACTTCTCAAGATAGTGTTTATAAATCGTATTTCTATCACTCACAGAAAACAATTAGCCTCAACGTTGTCCTTCTATGCTCTCGACTTTCTCTTCTTGTCCCACGACTCCTTCAACCGACCATTCAGCATTAAGAAATTTCTTTTCTCACTTTCACCCAAAAATATATCGTCTCCTCGATAAAACTTCTCTTTTTCCTTTGGCTTTTGGCTCTATTTATAGTGGCATTTCACCTCCAAGGGTCACTTCCATGTTTTACATGTGTCACCTTACTAACATGTCGTATCATGTTGCCAACCCAAACTTGAAACCTAGACTAAACCTTTAATGGTGATTTGACTTTCCCTCGAGATGCATACTTTATCTTCTTAGGAAGCCAAACTCTTAAATCGCCCGACTGTCCTTTTTTCTTCTCGAAAAAGTTGTCGTTGCTTCTTTTCCTATATTGAGTTGTCAAGTCATCCTGATAAGAAATTTACTTTCTCGCCTTTTTCTCTTGGGTGCATATACTTCTTTTTGTAGTATCCTACTAAACGCCTCATTCTTAGTCCCCAACACATGATTCCCTCTCGCCAGTTACCCTTATCGCGCCACTTACCTTCACACAATAGAACCTTGGACTTATGCTTTTCTCTTTACATTGTATTCATCATTCGCATCCTTCTCATGGATCAGGGCCTCACAATCCTGACCTTGGAGGATATGCTTCGAGCTTGTGTTTTGTAGTTCAAAGGTAGTTAGGATTTTCACTTACTATTAATGAAATTTTCTTATAATAATAGTTACCTTTTTAGTATTAGAATGACATCATATGAGGCTATGTATGATAGATGGGGAAGAACTCCTATATGTTGGATGAGGTTGATAAAAGGAATCTAATGGCTCTAGAATTAGTACAGACTACTTTAGAGAATGTAAAGATTATTAGAGAAAAGTTTAAAAAGTTCATGATCATCAAAAGAGTTATACAAATAAACGTTGAAGGGACTTGAATTTCAGGATTGGTGATTGGGTCTTCCTCAAGTTATCTCCTAAAAAAGTGTGCTTCATTTTGGTAGAAAAGGAAGTTGAGTCCAAGATTTGTTGGACCTTATGAGATATCCAAACGTACTGGGCTTGCAACTTATCATTTAACGTTGCCCATGAAACTTTTCGATCCTAGGTAAGTATGTTCCCAACCCCTTACATATTTTTGAGGCACAACTTGTATATTTGAAAGATAACTTGGCTTACGAGGAGGAACCAATGCAAATTATTGATAGAAAGAGCAAGTATATTCTGGAATAAGCTTATCTCTTTAGTGAAAGTTCCTTGGAGTAAAATACGAGACCTGATCATAATATGATACAGGCATGCTAGTCAAATACAATATATAGTGAGAATTCATTAAAAAACACAAAAAAATAAAATAGAAAGATTCTCCTTTTAGAACAAACGCCCTTTCTACTTTAAATCTTAAAATTCAATAACTAAACCCTAAAAGTACCAAACAACATTCAGAATGACGTAAAATGAAAGTAGAGGTCATGTTGATGCATCAAGGTAAGGTGGTTGTTTATGTCTCTCGTCAATTGAAGATTCATGAACAGAACTATCCTACTCATGATCTAGAGTTGGTTGTAGTTATTTTTGCACTAAAGGTTTGGAGGTACTATTTATATGGCAAGAAGTTATAGATCTACACAGACTATAAGTGCTTGAAATACTTCTTCACTCTGAAGAAGTTGAGCATGAGACAGTGAAGGTGGCTTGAGTTAGTTAAAGATTATGACTGTGAGATCTTATACCACCTAAGTAGGGCGAATGTGGTAGTTGATGTTCTTAGCAAGAAGGTATCACAAAACTTATTACCAAATAGGTTCCCTAACATCAAGACATTAAGAGAGCTAAGATTATAGTTTCAATAGAGGAGGTTACCTCACACTTGGCACACTTGTCACTACAAATGACTTTGATGTAGAGAATTTTTATTGCTTAGTGTGATGATTCTTATTTGAATGAGAAGCATCGCCTAGCAGAAGCAGGCAAGCTGATGAGTTCACCATATCCTCTTATGATGGGCTTATGTTTAAGAAATGATTATGTGTGCTAATATATAGTGAAGTTAAGACAGCTTTGCTAACTAAAGCTCATATAGTTCCCCATTCTCTATGCATCTAGGTAGTACAAAGATGTATCATAACCTGAAACGAGTTTACTGGTGGCGTAACATGAGGAGGAAAGTGACATATTTTGATAGTAAATGTTTTGTATGCCAGCAGGTAAAAGCACCAAAATAGAAGCCAGCAGGTTTGTTGCAACTTTTGAGTGTGTCAGAGTGGAAGTGGGAGAATGTGTTAGTGAACTTCATTACTAGACTGTCTAAGACCATGAAAGGTTATACAGTGATCTGAAATATTATTGATTGTTTCTAACAAAGATGTCTGTTTTACTTCAATGTTTTGGAAAGGACTTCTAGTCACCTTGGGCACGAGGTTAGATTTCATTACAGCCTTTCACCCTTAGATTGATGGTCAAACTGATCGTTTAAACCAAAATTTGGAAGATATGTTGTGAGCTAGTGTGCTAGAGTTTTTGGGAAGTTGAGACTCCCATTTGCACTTGATGGAGTTCACATATAATAACAGTTATCAAGCTACCATGAGCCTGACACCATTTAAAGTTTTGTATGGTAAGTGTTGTAAGTCCCTTGTTTGTTGAGATGTGATTGGTGAGCAGATGGTGATGGGCCCCAAATTAGTTCAACTCACCAATAAATCCATATAGTAGATTCGGGTCTGTATGTTTGCAAAATAGAGCAGACAGAAAAGTTATTTTGATATACAGCATAAGGATCTTGAGTTTGACATATGAAACATGGTTTTTCTAAAGGTGGCCTTTATGAAGGGTGTCTTGATATTTGAGAAAGGAGAAAGTTGAGTCTTTTTTTTGTAGGGCCATTTGAGATACTCGAGCGGATTGGCCCAGTAGCTTACAGTTTGGCATTGCCTTCGTCGTTTTCTGCAGTTTATGATGTGTTCCTTGTTTTTATGCTAAGAAAATATATGGTAGACCAAATACATATAGTTGACTATGAGCCACTGCAAATAATCGAGAATTTGAGCTATGAAGAGCAACCAATTGAGATTTTGACAAGAGAGGTCAAGTTGTTCTGTAATAGAAGAATTGCACAGGTAAAAGACCTATGGCAAAATCATAAAATTGAAGAGGCCGCATGGAAACAAGATGATAACATGAGAGCTCAATACCTCGAGTTGTTGAAGGATTAAAACTTAAAAGAAAGAAAGTTTCTTAAAGGAGGGAAGAATGTAATGCCCCAAAAGTTAAGGTAGTTTTGGATTTAATTATCATAATTTTACTCAATTGTGTTGTTTTTATTGGGTGTTACTTTGAGATAAACGATTTAGATTTTTTTGGTTTTGTGGAAATTGAAATTAATTAAATATTTGTTGGTGAATATATAATTAATTAGAGGATTTGAATTTT
>JBBPDI010050754.1:0-20670 GCA_037974545.1 Cucumis variabilis
ATCCATAAAGAAATAGGAATTTCTTAGGAAGAGAAAGTTCAGTCGGAAAGGAAGCATCAAAATTCAAAGAACGGCGACTTTGAGCAATCTTGTTCCGACGCGGTGTCGCGAACCTTTTGCGGCGCCGCATCGCAAAAACCTATCGCGACGCTGCGTCGCGATAGCCAGAGAAAGTTTTCTCGACGTTGACGTGATCTGCGTCGGTGAAGAATTCCCGACGCTTCTATCCCGACGTACCTGTCGACGTCGTCTGCGACGTCGCAATAAACTTCCCAGACGTTGTTTGGGGTTTTGCTACGTCGGCGAAGGTCACTTTTCTTGTAGTGATTGGTTTCTATAATCACTTTCACCTGTGTTTTATAATTACTAGTAATGAAAACATGTATTATACATTAAAATGTTAAAGTTTAAGTTCAATATTTAAAAGTATTTGACGATTTAAAAGAAGAAAAAAAACTCAAATACAAATATACATGATATAACATATAAAAATGCTTTCTTTCTCAATTATGCTTGATTGAGGTCAAATATGAAATATGAACAATTGGTGTTTTCTTTTTTATACATATATCTCCATTCATAAACGAAACAATGCAACACTTTAATATGCAATCATCTCTATATAAATAGTCGTAACCAATTAATATTGGTTGTGCCTGTTGAACTCAGTAAACACATATATTCGAATAATCATGTCTCATCTTAAAGAGTTGTATATGGTTGATATCAATTACAACTATTAAACTCAACTGATACCGTTCCAATCCTAGAAGGATTAAATAAGATTTTGTTAAAAAGGTAGCATCAAATTAGGAAACAAAAAATTATCCTACATTGTTCCATTTATATATACTAGGTTGTTCCATTTATATATACTAGGTAGAAAACACGATGCACGTGAACTAAATATTTCTTAAAAGATGAAATCTTAACATGGAATGAGATATTGTGTTTTCATATTTTTGAATAATTTATTGTGTTTTCATTTTGAATAATTAACAATATTTGACCCTATTTTACAAAGCAAGGAAAGAAATAGAGAAATTTGAATCAGTCTTGAAAATTTATGAATCCATATAGTTTTCATTTTACAATAAGAGAAGAATAAATTAGACAGTACTATCCATATTGATGAATGAATGAAAAAGTAAATGGATTTGTTCACCAATTTTAAAATAAGAAAGAGAAGAGGTCACAAAGAATTTCTCTCTAAAACAATGGAGGAAACAGGTGATTGAGTAATGTTACAACTTTCATAATTGTTTCTTTATCATATAAATCATATATCAGTAACCTTTTGTATCCATATTTAAAATTCTTAAAAGAAAACTAAACAAATCTCTTATATAACAATTACTAAATCTCAAATTCTGTTTCAATTCTTCTAATTGTTCATCTGTTCCACCAATTTTCACTGTTCTTCCCGTTTTCTGTTCCTCGTCGCCTCCTCTTGCACAACTCCTCTTTTCATATCTAGGGAGGCCAACCTCTGGAAACAGAAAAGCAATTCAGAATGCATAAACAAAAATTAAAGGAAAAAAATTGAGTACCGCTTCATCCATCAAAATGAATGATTAAATGTTCAAGCGGTTCATTCTGTCATTGGTTTAAATAGACATGTGTTGATCAATTTTTTATTTATAGAAATCTCATCATGTAGGGGGTAACTATCATCTCAAAGAGTTATGTCTATTGACACAAGAGACAAATAAGTAGGGATGTTAAAAAAAAATAGGTAACCAGTACCCAACCCAAACAGTAATTAATAGTTTGTTAAATTTTGTCAAACAATGGTTGACCCGACCCAATTATAATATATATATTATATCTATAAACCTAAAAGCTAAAAGTAACCCTCCATTGTAGACTTGAATTTGTATGTATAACATATATATGTCACCTTGCGTATTGAAAAAACCATATGAAAATAATTTGTTTAAATTATGAAGAGATGAAAAAGAAAAACCAACCCACCAATCCAATCCGACCCAACTTAAATTTTTTGGGTTGAGTTGAGCATTGCATATTGAACCATATCATTTTTTTGTCAACTCGAATTGGATTGGTCCATAATTTCTTTTCCAACTCGACTTATGTACTGTGAGATCCGCTTCTAATTTGAGTATAAGAAGTAAAGTCTGGCTAAGTGTTTTTAAATTGACGTTTTGGATAAGAAGATGTTTTTTGAAATAAGACTTTACGATAAGAAGTTGGCGTTTCAATCAATCCATGAAAAAGATTAAGCAATAAAATCTTATATGGTTAAGTATAAGTTTTGCAATTTGGAAGTTAGTTTGTGAGAAAGTTTTGAGAAAATTAAGAAGAATTTGTGGTAGGACCTATAAGTCTAAACGCTCACAAGAGAAATAGTCTTCAGGAAGAAAAGGTTGGGTAGTCCATAAAATGAGTTATCGTGCTAAGACTTTCGAAAGTTATGTTAAGCGCGATTAAAGTTATACGCAGAATAAAATTAGGCGAGAAGAAAGGTTTGGCGAGAAAATGTCAAATCTAATTTGACAGGGATTATTAACATGTAAGATTAAGAATTTAAGCATGACTAAGATAATTATTAATTTTACATGTGTGAGGTTTTAAGTATAGGAGCTGGCGATCAGACAAAGAACTAATTAAGGATGACTAATCTAGGTTAAATAGATGTATAAAAAAAGGATTTAGATCACTAAGTAAGAGAGATTTCTAGAAATTTTGAAGTGTTGAAGTGCTGCCATTTTGATTCCGCGAGAAGGCTACGCAAGAAAGAAAAAGAGAGATTTTTGGTTCTAAGTTTAAGTATTTGTGAGTACTTTTCTTCTCAAAGTATTTATGAATGTATTTCTTAAATGCATTTATGGAAAAAAAATTATTATGAGATTTTTCTTACAGATTTGAAAGATGAGTTCAAATGAGAGTGTTTCAAAAGAGATTTCCATGAAAAGCTTACATGTTTTCAAACATGTTTTTTAATGTTTAATTAAAGCTTGATTTGATTACTATGATATTGATTAAGAAATGGTGTTCAAACCATTAGTTGCTTCCTTTGAATGAGTTAACTGTTATGTGCACATAAGGTTTAAGGCAGCCACGTAGAAAAGGCCTGAATTGGTGGAGTGAAATTGTCGGCTAATGTTAAAAAGGACTGCATTGTGGTAGGCGGTCTAAACGTAAGGCAATGAGACCAAGCGTAGAGAACGATTCGGGATCCTTGGCGAAAGGAATGATTGTGACTAATGGGGTGTTTATGTGAAATGTATACTGATGTAATTTGCGAGTTGATATTATTCTATTGTAAAAATGATAATATGTGTTTCGATATGTTTTGCGAAATGATGTGTTAATTGATAAACTGATTTGTGTTGAAATTTATGATTTGGCAAAAAGGATTTATGAAAAGGTATTGCGAAAATTATTTCGTAAAACCCCACTAAGTCTTTGCATTAAGGCCAAGTAAGAGGAGGAAAAGAAAAGGGCCTACCAGGCGAGAAGCTGCCTAGCATTTTAAATTTTAGTTAAGTTGTATTTTATACTATGTATGAAACACTTGTTAAATAAGTTTAAGTTTTTTGTTATATTAACTGCGTTAATCTTTATCGCCTAAACCATGTTATTTAAAGTATTTGGCGTTTAAACAAGGTAAATGATTTAAGATGAATGTTTTTGGCGTTTAAACATTAATTTTGGTCAAGCTGTTGTAATTGTATGTTCATGTACTAAACGCTTGTTGTTGAATAAAAGTTTAAGTTGACTTCGCATTATGTTTATCGCTTAGTAGGTTAAAGGAGCTAGTTAAATTTGAGGTAGGCTATAGGACCTCTTTCAAGGTTTTAAGCTAAATTGTGTCCTATCTGCACTACTTCCTGCGTTTTCGTTGTTTTACGGATCAAAGTGTGACATGTACACCTCTACAAAATGTGCTTTGGTGCTTTGTTTATTTCTTTTGTTTTTTTCATTAATGTATCTACTAGAATTTATGTGTGGGTTTTGGGGCTTTTTTTTTATAATATATTAAGTGGTGATTTGAATAAGGTGATTTGAATATTTTAATACAAATTTTTTACTTTTTTTTGTAACACCCCAAATCTCAAGAAAATTTAAAAGAAAAATCCATGGCCTTACTATTGAAAATTCATTTTTTTTAAATTGTCGAGTGTTATTTTATTATTTAGTTCGAAGAAGAAATTATTTTGGAGAGAAAAAAAAAAAGAAATTTTGGAGTAAAAAGAGATTGAAAAGAATATGATAATATAATAATAATAATATATTATTATTATTAGTTTTAAAGAAAAAGAAAAAAAAGAGATTCCTTTCTCTCTCCCCCACCTAATCTCCTTCTTCTTTTTTTCTCTCTCCCGCCCTAGCCACTGTAGCCGCCGGCCACACCCATCTTTCTACTTCTGTTCCTTTTTCCGTTCAGATCCGCAACCGACCGCCGTCCATCCGCCACCGTCGCGCAAGTCGAGTCGATTCCGTCCGACGAAGCCCAGCCGCGCCATACCTCCTATCTTCTTTTCCGTTCAGCCTCCACCGTCGACTGCCGCAGTTCACGCCGCATCGTCTCTCCGTTCACGAAGCCGTTTCCGCACGCGTCTTAAACAGCCGACGACTACCCAAGGAATCGCATCCAAAGCCGTTCGTTGTTTCTATCGGAGCCGTAGTCGGAGCATTGTTTGTCCGCGCCGGTCTTTATTCGCGAAGGTCTGCCGCTTCACCTGCTGTCAACATCAGTCGGTCACGCCGTCGTGCTTCTTCGTCTGACCGACCCACACATAGTTTTTCCTCAAGTTCGACAGCCGTGTGTTGTGGCATTTTTTTCATTCAATTCCACTTGTTGTTCAGATCTGCCCTCTACGCGCGTTGATTTCACCGTACTAAGTTGCAATTTCTGTGGCGGGTTGTTTTCACCGTACTAAGTTGATTTCACCTTATTGGGTTTTAGTGTAAGTTTGTAATAGTGAATTTGATAGTTTTTACTAGATAGATTCGTTGAGGTGAAATGTCAAATTAACAGTTGGTTAATGTTGTTCTTTGAAGGGTTCAATTGAGGCGAAGTTTGACCTCTTGGAGTCACGACAAATTTGATTGGAGTTAAAGTTATCTATTTAACTTGGTTGGTGTGTTGGACTTTGTTGATCAAGGTAAGAGATTTCTATTACTGGACCTATATGTAGATTTGACTGTTATGGACTTAAGGATATGACTATTGAGTGTTGAGTGTAGGTGTGAATGGTTAAAAAGATAACATTTGTTGACTGGATTGAGGAATGATGTGATTGTTATGTTAAAGAATGGATAGAGTACGTTTTACTGGATTGACTGAGATGGGTGACGCATATGTATGAGTTTACCTATTTGAGAAATCGTTATGCTAAGGTCGAATTCTGACGTATTTCGGACGGACATGGGTTGACTAGCATGTAGATTTAAATATGTTGACTGATTGACTATATGGGTTTTACTGAACTGAGATGGGTTGACTGAATCTCGTAGATGTTGTTTATATAAAGTGTGGTTTGAACTGGTGGAACGTTGTTTAGATTGAATGTATGACATATTAATGTATGACATATTTCCTATTTGATAGTTTACCTTGCAAGTGTCCTACGCGATCACCACTTTTTATGTGCATCTTTAATAGTTATTTTTCCCTATCGGTCCAGTAGTAGGTCTGTTACTGAGTATGTTTTTACTCACCCTTTTATGTTTAACCTTTTTCAGACCGATGAGGGACAAGAAAGAGACTTGATTGCCATATGGGAATGTTCTTGAAATGCTTCCGCTTTATGTTTTTCTCGTTTTTCTTAGTACATGAGATTGTTTAGAAATTTTTGTGATTGAACTGATGTTTTGAAAATTGTACTTTGAAGGATTTTGGTTTATTTGAAACAGGACTCGAACTTAAGTTTTTTTTTTCTTTTACTATATGGTTTCAAATCGAAACCAAATCAATTTTACTATGGTTTGTGTCAACCTCAGTGTCTTGTCAAAAATTTATGACTTCAACTTAGTTAGAAAATTTGGGTCGATACATTTTTCAAGCTATGTATGATTTATTATATATTATGGGTGGATTGTTTTCTAAGGGTTTATGAATTTGGCTATTCTTGTGGATTTTTTTTGTTATTATAAAAATGTATGCCTAGATTAAAAAGAGAGGGAGTTAATAAGTAAGTGGAGTATTTTTAGTTGTTTGTATATGAGAAAAAGAAAATAAATTAAATAAATAAGAGTTTAATTGCTTGGAAGTTTTTTTTTTATTTTTTTATGAAAGGTATTGTACAACTAGAAGTGAGAGAATTTAAAATATTGGCTACGTACAGGTGCCAGCAGTAGATACATGTGTCAGTTCAATTGAGCTCACGTTGAGAATTGCTAGCTAGGAAGTTACTACATGAGAAAAATGAAAATAATGAAGGCCCCTGAACCACTTGAAGTGTGAACAAGAGATTCAATCTAAGCTCCTCTAGATTGTATACTCTTTGCTTAACTTTTGTGTCTCAATATTCAGGCTCCTCCTGACAGAGAATCTTCGTAATTTCCTTTTTAAGTAACTGGAATACACATACGTGCATTGCACATGTCAAAACCTTTATTTCTTTTGGAATTATCTATATTTTCTTTCTTTCAAAATTATATATATATATATATATATATATAAAGGAAACAATATTGAATTAAAGAACGTTCAACAATTTTTAAAAAATATAAGACGATAATTAAATAAAATATTTGTTTATTAAACTAATATATTTTTAATACTCTAACCATAGGGATAGAGAATAAACTTTCAATCTCAAAAGAGGGAGTGGATGATTAATATGACTCACTAAGTCTTGCTTAAGGAGTAACATTGTTATGTAATTTTTTTTTTTGGTTAAATTTTTAATTATTGAGATTGCTCTATTAAGTGCAACTACAACGTATAATTATTGTCTAAGTATAGGAAGAAAAATTTCAACATATAATATTGTTTGCTCCCTGAGCCTTTGTTAATAATTATTGTAAAATTGATTGGCACTGAAAACCAATAAAATTAAATTAATAAATTAAATCGCTCAAACACAAATTTAAGTCTAACTTTCAATATATGTTGTGAAATCAATAGTAAGCATCAAAATATGAATAAAACTCTATAAATTTTTTTAACTAAAGTTTGTATTTTGTATATATGTATTGATTATTAATAGAGTAAAAGAGTGAGGAAAAACTCTATAAAATTAAATTAATAAATTGCACAAACTCAAATTTAAGTCTAACTTACAACGTTGCGAAATCAATACTGAGCATCAAAATGGATAAAAATTCTATAAGTTTTTTAAACTAAAGTTTGGATTTTGTATATATGTATTAATTATTAATTGAGTAAAAGTATGAGGAAAAACTCTATAAAATTAAATTAATAAATCGCACAAAGTGTAACTTACAAGGTTGTGAAATCAACAATGAACATCAAAATGGACAGAACTCTATATGATTTTGTAAACCAAAGTTTAGATTTTGTATATATGTATTGATTATTAATAGGGTAAAAGAGAGGAAAAATTATTATATTGTGATAACATTTTAGGTAACTTAATTTAGTAAATTATAAACAATAAATAAATATGAAATATATGGTTGCTGTTTTAATTTCAATGACTTTCAACACCTCAAAAACTTATTCATTTTTTATTTTATATCTTTCAACTTCTTTTGAAATTTCAAGTATTTTAAAAAGATTCCAAATCTTCTATTAGAATGTTAATCATCAAATTTATAAATTTATCACAATGTATTAGTAATCATATAATAGTTTAAATAAATTATGGTAAATTTAACATTTGTTTACATGGTTTTTTATTAAAAAAAACAATGATTGGCCTTATATACAAATTCATGTTCACCATCAAATCTACAAACTTGACGTGTTAGAAACAATAATTTAAATAAAAATTAAATAAACTATGATAAATACTTGATGTATTAGTAACAATAATTTAAATAAAAATTAAATAAACTATGATAAATGATCTAGAATTTATCTAACACATAGTTTTTTTATTATAAAAAAATTCAAATTAAAAGATTGACATATATACTACAAATGAATCTAACTTAGCATAGAAATGGAAAATTGATATGTTACTAATTATAGAAAATGCAAATGATACAATAGATATGTTACTTTTGTTTTTTTGTATTTATGTGATTGATGGAATTTGAAATGAAAACTAAACAATATTTATCCAAATTTAAATATTTGTAACCATTATCTTAATTTAATTTTAGGATAAAGTGATTTCCAAACTTATTCATTCTCAAATTTTTAGTCAACTATAAACCTATGATCATAAATGTCCACAAACAACTTATAAACTTATATCAACTTTTTTATAAAAATTTTAGATACTAATTTACTTACTTAAAACATTTTAAGATGATAATTAAAGGTATAAATAAGATTGTTACTTTCTCGAGAAATTCATATTATAATCATATACAGCAGATAATAATGTACTACAAATTATTTTTTTAAAAAAATTTATACAACTTAGAAAAGTTCATTAATTTATTGTGATAATTATTTAAGAGAAGCTAAATACATCATAACACGATTTTTGTGTACGTTTAACCAACAATGAAGTCAAAACCATAACAATGTTTCTTTTTTTGCTATATTTTATCAATAATGTTAATATTTTGCTATTTATAACAATTTCCAAAATAAAATAATAAAAAGAAACATAAAGATTTAGTGTTGAAACAACTAAATAAATTAATGAATTCTCAAAAGCATTGCTTTGACATGATTGTTAACATGAAATTAATGCAAACACAAATCAAAAAATAAAAAGAATGGAAAATGTTCAACAGAAAATGAAAATTACTCCAAAGAAATTAAATGAAATGAAGAAACGTAAAAGGTTGGTATTGCCATAATTAGAATATTTTTAGGATATTATTCTTGTATAATTTTTTTTTGCATATTCTTTCGTTATGTAACTTTACTTTGTGAATAATTAGATAAATAATTAAGAAAATAAACAAATATTCAAGAAAACCACAGTTGGAAAGATCAACTAATAGAGTTTAGATGAGGACATGGAAGATGGCAAAGAACTTGTGGAAGCGACTGGGAAAAATTGGTGAAGAAAAGAAGAAGAAAGAAATCGGTGTCTCATTGATTTAATAATTAACACCATGTTAATATCTATTTAAATCTAAAATTACGAAGGGTGAGAATGAAATAATTAAAAACATATGATATAGAAAAAAGGGCTTCGATCTCAATTGCTTGTAATACCATTATATTATGGGTAAAAAATCAATAATTGACCTTTACGATGCTAATTAGTACTACACCATCAACATTTTGCCTTGAGCACTTAATTACAAAGTCAGGCTTTCATTTAGCTCTAGTTGTCATTATATTATTTGCTCAATAACCTATAATAATGAGATACATTTGGTGCCTATTGCTTTTTTTTTCGAAGTATTGTTTATGCAGTTTTTAACTAGGTTAATAGATTTATATAAATTCTTATTTTAAATGAAAACATGATTTGAAAATTATGTTTGATTATCCAAACTTGGCTCGGAAAATTAAGGAGGCTTAAAATTGAAAACGTGTTTAGAAAGTTGATAACAAAACTTATAAACTTTAAGTATTGGAGAAAGTAATATTCATAAGCTTAACTTACAATAATAATAAAGAAAAAAAAAACTAAGATCTAATTTGATAATTATTTCGTTTTTTTAGTCTTTTAAAAATTTATTGAGTACGATGATTTGCATTTTTAAGTACAAAAGTTGAATTTTTAACTAAATTTGAAAAAAAAAACATAAAAAGGTTTTTACTTTTTTTTTTTTTAGTTTTAAAATTTTGACTGGTTAATAAATAATAGAACCTTAATGATTTTCAAATGAATGACAGACTACTCACAATTATTTGGATCCATGGCCATAGCAAGTTTATATACATATAAGAATTCTTCTTGTTCCACATTGAAAGTTTAAAGTTGGATAAAGTGTATAAATATAAAAACTTCCTAAGGAGCTTGCAAAAGTGAATATAAATTTATGAAAAACTTACCCTTCAGTTAAAAGTTGATTCTTCAACGATAATGATTATAAGCTATACTCCATTCATTAACATGCATGAGTAAGTTTATGAAAAACTTACCCTTCAATTAAAGTTGATTCTTCAACGATATTGAATACAAGCTATTCTCCTAACAGAATGGAGGAGATGTGTTTACTTCACCTAGTTAAAATTTGAGAATTTCTCATAACTTCATGATCCTCTAATCTTATATATTTGATAGAGAAAGTTCATGCAAACTCAATTGAAGTAGAAATTTGACACTTAATCTCTACCAAAATTAGTGGGGATTGTGGAATTATTTGAAGAAGACACTAAAATGAAGCTACCACCTTTATTCATTCTTCCATTAAAAGTAGGAAAAACCTAGACTTGCTATGATAATATCCTGGTAACATTATTAAAACGACATGAATTTTTTAATGCTCTTTAAACTTGTGAGATTTTTAAATTCAAGCCAGATTAATTAATAAATTAATATCAACTAATTATGATTGTTAATTTTAATTAATTATTAAATATAAATATATTGTTTATACTTAATAAATTTTTAACTAATACATTTATCATATAATGTTATGTTAACTATATAAAACTATTCAATATAAGATACTATAATTAATTATTAATATTTTGATTAAATTATATTTATTTAATTGTTCATTAAAATAATTTAATTAATACTTAATAAATATTCATGACTACATCACTTGTTCTCTTCCATTTTATTAAATATTTAATTAGTTTTGAATTCTATATACAAATTGATAAATCAAATACATTTTCTTCCATTCATTAAATATTTGCATAAAAACACCTCCATGCACTTACATGCCTTTGAACGATTCAGAATCACATTGTTTGTACTATCTACAAAATGAGTCACATCTAATAATGTTCTCAAAATGAGGTATTTGATCTTATCCAATAATATACTATAAACCGTTTTCGCTATCTACTCGAACTTTGATATACTTTTTATGTCTCTACATAAACTAAGATTCTTATCCATGATTCAGCTTGGAAAATTTGATTGGTGTTATTTTATTTGCAAGGCATATATTATTTTTTGTTATTTTCAGTTTTTTTTATCCATATTATTTTATTTGGGATTTTAGCTAGTCTTATTGAGTTAGAGATTGAATGAACTTTTAAGTTGATATGCTAGATAGGGTTTTAAGGTGGAAGGAGACATAGTATCATTAATTGGAATTTTAGGATTTTTTAAAGACTTTTGGTAAATATAATAACAATTGCATCACCGTTTTGCAATTTTTGAGTCAAGGTTGCACGTAAAAAATATTTGAGGTAAGTCTAAAAAACTTGTGAAGTGTCCGAATCTGATCAAGTGAGAAACTAGTTCTCTTTATCTCTTGATTATTGGTCAAAAGATAATAGTCTAATTCTTTCCTTAGATCAACGTCTATTAATTTAGGTGTTTTAAAATCTATTGTTAGAGGTCAAACGAAAGGGCTATAATTTATATTTTCAATTTTCTTGAGTTTTTATATCAAAGTTTGAATTAATCATTGTTTCTATTTTTTTTTTTCCATTTTTTTTAAAAAAGGAACTTTCAACAAAGGGACAGTAAAATCATGGTTCACTTCAATTTAGTTTGTGAGAATGAGCCTTATAGGTAAGAAAGGGATAAACTAAGTTTGTTGAACATAACATATAGAAACCAAAGAGAGTCAAGGTTCAAAGTTTTTGAGAATCAAATGTGCTATATTCTTTCACCAAATTTTCTTTTTCTCTATTAAAAAATAAAGGAAAAGAAAAACCCTTTGATTAGTCTTTTTTATAGGGATGGATGAAAACTGTTATGCCCATTAAAATTTAGACAAATGTTTGAATGAAATGTTAGAGCCATTTGATCAATATTGATTAGGAAATATGGATGGGTTTCCATTCACCAACTCAAAACAAAAAAAGAATATTTAGATATGTTCTATTTTGTTGAAGATGATGTTTAATTAATTTATGACCAATCTTTGAATTCTTGTTTAATAAGCCAATGGCATGCCTCATCCAAAATATGGAATCTAGGAGACACCTATCAAAATCAATATATGCTTTTTTTTTTCTTTTTATTATACTTTTCTTTTGTTAAAAAGCATTTTCAAGTCACTACCAAATCAACATTCAACAAATTTCTAATAAAAAATGCATATTGTAAAATACATTACTCATTTTTTTCTAATGATATGTAAGAATAAAAATTCTTAAGTGAAGATTATGCGAACAACACTCTCTCCCACCACTGTCTCTTATCTATATTCTATGTTTAGATATATACTTACAAAAACGAAAATTATGGTAAGCGATAAAACTGATAAAAGTATTTTAAAAAAATAAAATAAAATTTTAAACTTTATCGATGACAGATATTAATGAACATTAATATAATCAATGCACTAGTAATACAAATAAAAGTTTATCAATATTTATCATCGATAGAATTTAAAATTTTATTGTATTTTATAAATATTTTAGTTCATTATGCTATATTTGAAAACATAAAATAAATAAATAAATAAAAGTTTCTCCCTCAATTCTCATGAAGAGCACATTCTCCACTGCTTCATTGCTCAAATACACTTTTTTGTATAAATTTGGATGGACATTCATAGAAGGGAAAAAAAAAAGAAAGCAAAAAGGTTCTTCCATTGAAATAAAGATTAAATCATTCTAAAATTCTTTTCATATTTGACATTTTTATTAAGTAATCTTCTCCTCTTTCCTTTTTAACCCCTTTTTATGTTTCCTTTTTTTTTTTTCTTAAGAACTATATGTAACTAACCATATCAATTATTCTCTTAAAAAGAAATTTGAAAATTTTGCAATTTTAGTTTTTTTATGTTCTAACTCCATTCTAATTAAAAAATTTTAGGGTTATTTAATTTTGAAATATAGCAAAAAATAAACGAACCAAAACATTTACATGTATAGCAAAATGTCACTGTATATCGTCAATGATAATTAAACCCTAATAAATCATTGTCATCTATTCCTCGTAGCTACTGATCATATAAACAGAAATAGATGTATATAAGTATCTTAGGTGACATACATCTTGCTATATTTAAGTAATTTTGTTAATATTAATTTTGTCATTTAAAGTATTTATGAAAATTAAGTGTGTTTGACCCATTCCTTATATAAACACAACAATAATGAAAAAAAGCTGCACATTATTTAGAAAAAACACTCAGAGTAAGAATATATATATATATGTGAAGAACTCTCCACCATAGCTTTTTGAGCAAGTTAGCATTAGACTTCTTCTTGAAGCTTAATTATATGTTATTTTAATTTCTGTTTTCTTTTGAAAATTTTATTACTTTTAATTTGTTAGAGTGGAATTCATATAAACAATAAATATCCATTTATCAAATTTTAGTGCAATCAAAATGAATTTTTAACCATTTCATGAGGTTTGCTTGGTTAATTGGTTTAACTTCCAAAATGTTTAATTTAAAAACAAAGTCATATTTTACAAAAGGAAATAAAATAATAAATAAAATAAAATATTTGACAATCACTTAAAATAATTTGAGAAAGTTTGTTCTAAATTAGTTTAGAATAAACATTTGAAATTAATTTTAAAAAAATTGTTTTTAAGTGTTTAATGTCTTATCTATCTGTCCTTATAATTCTTAAAATTACCAAAACGTCATTAAAAGTCAACTATCTCAATTTCATGATCATGTTGTCATGATTACCTCGTTAACGATACTTTTACTCATCACCATCGATGGGCCATTGCTACACCTCTAGCCACCATGTTGTCGGCTATTATCGACAAAGTTGTATATGGTAATTTGACATTAACAAAACACTTTCGTAATATGTAAGAAACTAAACAAATTTATATGTAAAAATAATTTTAAAAATAATTGTCAAAATACATGAGTATTTTTATTTTAAAGATTTTTTTTTTACAAAAAAATATTTCAATGAAAATAATTCTTTTAATAACTTTTTTAAAGACAACATTTTTTAAATCAATTCAAATAAGTACAGAGATGTATATACATCTCTTGAAGTTATTTTCAATTAACAATTATAATGATGAAAGTGAAGCAATTTTGATTGAAGTACTCCATGAAAATATTATAATAATGCCTCAAAATGCCTAAAACAAACATACTTTACAAAGTTTGTAAGCATAAATATTGAATAAACTTTTGCCACCTTTTAAGAGCCAAATAAGTTTTAAATTAGCCCCCATGTAGTTGAATGGTGACTCACCTATGCACTTCAATGTGCATTTGTTTGAATATGAAAAGAAAAACACACTTTTCTTAAGAAAAAAAAAAGAAAAAGAAAAGAAAAGCCCCACTCCCCCTTCTTAAATCTAGTAAAAACAAAATAAATTCACAATTCACAACGTAGATTATTATTTAAATTCAAATGTTAATTATTCTTTTTTTTTCTTTTTTCTTTTTTTGCCTATTCTTTAGTTAACCTTAAACCCCTATGAATGGTTGTATATGTTGATACCCAATTTTCCTAATTCAATTCATCATAAAGTTCATACCAACTTTGCAACAAAAATGAATAAATACCAAATTGAATTATTTATATAATAAATTGGATCTACCTTAAAAGGATGATATTAAGATTCAAAATGAGTTAATTATCTTTGTAGTCCAAAATTGATAGGGTTGAAATATTTGTATAATTAAGGTTAGTTTTCTTAAATTAAATTTATAAATATTAATTTCACCGTAAATTTTTTACTTTATTATTTAGTTCTTATTAATGTCATAAAAAACCGTTTTGAAATTAACTAAAAGAACAATTTAAAAGAATCTTTTTAATTTTGAATTAGAATTCAACTTTTTTATCGTCTCAAAAATCATCTCAACAAAACCAAAGGCACATTTGATTTTATTTTTTTTACACCTCTAAATTTCTTGCTTTGATATCTAAATTTTACCCATGTTTTGAAAAATCAAATCAAACTTTAAAAACTAAAAAAAATATATAGTTTTAAAATTTTATTTTTGTTTTTGAAACTTGACTAAGAATGCAACCTTTAATTTATACTTAAAAGATTAATAGAAATCATGGTAAGAAAATATGATTAATTTTATAAAACTAAAAAAAAAAAAAGAATAGTTATGAAATAACTTTAAGCTACCAAATAGAGTCTAAATTGTTAATTGATCAACTTAATCTTACGTTGGATTTTTGGTTAACATAACATAACTCATGTGTCAAAAATCATACACTTTTAGTGGTTGCTACGAATGATTTTGGACCAAATAGTATCAACTAACAATTAGAAATTACAAAATTAGGAAGAAACATGACACTAGTCAAAAAGTCACCAGTAAGAATTGAAGTGGTTTTTAGAAAAATGGATTGACTTAGGCCAGGTCCAAGCCAACAACCTCAATCGAGGTCAACCTTTGCCAAATTGCAACGACATAAGTTTTTTGCATGTCCCGACCCAAAGTAACACTGTAAGTCCAAAAGGAAGATGTTTCCGGAGACCAACTCTAGCCAAACCCAAAATTGGGCACACTCTTTGATTTGGTTTGTCATCTAATAATCCTAAAAACGATTCAAAAATCTTGTAGAACACACCTTGACCAACTTTTTCAATAAATGTATCATTATAGTTTCATACGAGGTAACTTAAATCTTATCCTCAAAATCTCTAGCTTCCACGTTCTTTCACTCTCTAACTCAAGTATCAGAGTGTGTGCTTGGAGAGTGTGGCAAGCATACACAATGTGTGGATTTTTTCTTTTGCAGGTCACATTCTTTACCTTTTAAAACAAATTCACTTGAATGATGGATGCGTGTTTTTCTTTGTTAAAAATTTGACATCAATAATAAAAAATGTTTTATTAAAATAAGTTTAAATTTATTAGTGATTATCATTGCAATCAAAGGTAGGGATAAAACAACATATGAGAAAAAAGAAAAAAGAAAAAAGAAAAAACAGTTTACATAGGGTATGGAGAAAAATCAAATTGTATTGATGTTGCAAAGATGATTGTGATAAAGGAATTGATTCTTGAATTAATATATCATATATTATATGTTCCTTTTCTGACATGGTTTGACTAGAAAAAAGAAGAAAAAACAATTCACTTTCTATTTGCTATAGTCTTTTTGACACCATTTCTTTTCAATAAAAACACAATCACAAAATAAGTGAGAATTTCAAAATCTTGCTTAATTTCTACGCCAACTATATATAACTTCTGTCAACAATATAGTACATTATTTTTCTACCGGAGATTTCTTCTTTAGACTGTGTGTGAAGATTGTTGCATCTCACTACCTTCAGACCAAATGTGAACAAACTCAAACTCTCTCATACGCACTTGATGGAGAATGGATTGGAAATGTTCAAAAAATTTAGCTTAGGAACAGCAGCTGAAAAAATGAGAAGGATAGGAAGATTGAAAAGCTACGGTTTCCTTTCTATATGTTAGGAAGAAGAAATTTATTTTAGTACATACAAATGTTTATGGTAGTAATAAAATGTGTGGTAATCTTTTTTATAAAAGTTTAGAAGTATAGGTTACTTGTTTGCGCAAACTCACTCGTCTGATTGAACAATGGTGCGTGTGCGTATTGAAAGGGTTATATTTTTATCGTACTTTGTAACCATGCATGTGTGTACACTTGCCAATCTTAAATCTTCCAATATGGTACAACTTCTAACTTCTTTTTTTCTCTCAAAATTACTTTTACCTTCTATTATGAGCTAGAAGTCTAAATTCTTTTTCAACATTAATTAACAATCACGACCAATTTATTAAAAGATATAGTACGAGTATATTGGTGATATGCTATATTTTGATATATTTACAATTCTTTTAAATCTCAATTGATAATTTATATGACATACAATTTCCATAATTACTTGATCAAAATTGTTCAAATGTAAGCTTAGCTCAACTGACATAATATAGTATGAGTTATTGACCAAGAAGTTTGTAATTCAAACTATCTATCTTTATTATAGTAGAAAATAAACAAATATATTGTCGGAAGATTGTCTAAGAAAAGACCCAAAGTCCATTGGTAGACTAAGTCAAACAGATATCAAGAGGCAACATAGGGAGTTTGGTAAATACATACATACTAAAAAATAGGAACTCGCACCCTACAACCCTTGAGAATAGTAAGTAATCCTACAAGTAATTAATCTCATTTGACAACCATAAAAGAGAAAAATAAATAATCTCTAAAGGAGAGAATAAATCTTAATTTTAGTGTGCTTAGTTGATTTAGTCACTCTATGTACTCTACAACTTAGGCACTGAAGTAAAGTATGCTCTACACCACATCCTGGAGCAAGAATCTCTTACGCAAGTCAATTCAAAAAACACTAAGGTTAAACCAAAGAAAATCATGAGCACTTTTAGTGAAGTTCAATACATATGAGATTTGAGCACAAACACACATAATTAGCTACACAAAATATTTTTAAGATGCAAACTCGTTAAATCTAATGTTGTATCGTCGTTAACCTAATGCAACATGCTTAAGTTCAATTAGAATTTAACACCCTTTGACTCGAATAGTTCAATGTTATTTTTATTTAACTTGAATTAGTAACAATAGTGAAGACTTATCTTCACAAACCAATATCAACATCGATGCTGACAAGCTCATCTTTAGCTTAGCTTAAGCTCAACATCAACATGGTTTGCTTGGAAAACTAAGACTTAGACACATGTACTTTGGTGGTTGGATTTGTATCCCTAACACACACTATATACACAAATTTAATTATGCTTTTATTCTTGTTCGTTCTTTTTTTCTCCCCAATTTTTAAAAAATCAATATCTATTTAATTATATAGCGTAAGGCCTCAAAAATGTTTGAAGCTTCTCTTCTTTATTTAATTTCTTTTAATATGAGATAATGTTATTATGGTGTTTGTGTTTGTATTCACTATGAAAGTGACTCCACGATTATTTTTTCTTTAATTTTTATTTTCGTACTTAAAATTACTTTAAAAAAAACGTTTCGCGTAATATTATTCTACATTTGAAAAGCACATACTTTGATCTCTACTATTAGAATTTTATTAAATTTTTAATAGAATTGTCGCCATGTATCTAAGACGACGCGGAGTGGTAGACATCCTCAAAATAGTTAGTTTTAAAAGAAAATAGGAGACATCACTAATCTTTTTTAGTGTGTGATTGGACACCGAAATAAAGTAAACAATTTTTAGAAAAAATGATCTGCAAAAAATAGAGTTGAGTTCAAGAGTCATTTGTATTTGTATGTGGGGAAGGCATTAGCACCCCACAACACCCATTTAGAAAAATGATGGCCAAATTTCAAATCTTGAATTGAAAATATTTTTTAATTTATTTTAAAACTAATATTTTATTTTACCCTCATTATTCCAATGTTTAAAGCAATGATCTCATAAAATAAGTGGAATAATATTCCATTAATTAGATATTGAAGGAAACTTCTCATCTTAAGAAAATGAGAAATTATTACAATTTCTCAAAATCTATCATAGGCTAGTCTTTGAATAAATACCAAATTTCTTAAATTCCATCATAAGATTTTGTTTAAAGAAAACGGTATAAGTTTTTTAGAAAAGACTGATTTAGGTGAAACCTATGAAATCATAGGTTAATTTTGAAAAACATAAAACATTTATAACATTAGAGACAAATTTGCTAAATGATTAAAAAAAATCTTTATTTCAAAACATCAAATTTGAAATTGGCAGGATTTTAAAACATTAAAAATTTTAGATACAAAGAGTTACATTTAAATGAATCTAACAAAATATAAATAATTATGATACTAATGTAAATAAGTAAAAGAAAAGAAACATAAAAACAATAAATAAAATAAGAAAAGAAAAAGAAAAAAGAAGGAAAGTATAAATAAGAAAGAAAGAAAAAAAAAGTAGAAAATGAGTATAAGAGAAATAAAAACAATAATGATAACCAAAATAATAATAATAATAATAATAATAATAATAATAATAATAATAATAATAATAATAATTTATAACAACAAGAAGAAGAAAAAAAGTACAAAAAAACCAATAACAGAAATATAATAAAAGTAAAAATAATAATAAAAGAATGTAGCAATAATAAAAAAAACAATAATGATAATAATAATAATAACAACGATAATAATAATAAAATTTAATCTTTCTTTCTCTTTCTCTATATTTTAAAAAAAAAAAGAAAATTAGTCCAGAGTTTGAATTTTAAAAAAAGTAATGAAATACTTTAAATGAAAAAAACGAACATTTTCTTTATGTCTTTTTTTTTTTCTATTTTCTTTAGAAAAGAAAAATGTTAAAAGATTTTTTTTAAAAGATGATAAAAGAAAGATTTTTTAAAAACGAACATAAAGAACATTTTCTTTATGGCTCGTGAAGAGGACTAGGCTCGGACACGCGGCTCGTGGAGAGGGCTCGGCTCGAACGCAACCCTTCTAGGCTCACGCAGCACGTCTTCTTAGCTCGGTACATCCTTCTCGGCTCGATACAACTTAAGAGGAGGTGATCGGCTCGGACGCACGTGGCTCACTTATGCAAAAGCGGCTCGGACCCGAGGCTTCAACGAAAGTTCACCTCTAGACAAGCAGCTTGCAGCGGCAAAATGCGTTGCACCGACGATAGACGAAGGCGGCCGACGGTTGTGGTGCGTGGACTCCATGAGGTGGGGAAAGAGTTCGCCGGACCGGTTGTCTTCTTGGAGTCCACGGCCAACTGGGCTTCGTTTTTCGTCGAGGAACAGAGGCGGCCGACTTCCGGTGAACGGAGAAGAGAAGAAAAATGTCTAAGAATTCCTTAAACACCCTGTTCATGAGCCACATAAATGCAGCGAGAGCATTCGTCAAACCAAAGGACATTACAGTAAACTCATAATGTCCATAACGCGATCGAAAGGCTGTCATAGATATATCACCTTCCCTGATCCTCAACTGGTGATACCCTGATCGTAAATCGATCTTAGAGAACACAGTGGCTCCCTGTAACTGATCAAATAGGTCTTCAATCCTGGGCAACGGATATTTATTCTTAATTGTCACTTTATTGAGCTCTCTATAGTCAATGCAAAGACGCATCGACCCATCTTTCTTCTTCACAAACAACATCGGTGCTCCCCAAGGTGACACACTAGGGCGAATAAAGCCCTTGTCCAGCAACTCCTGCAGCTAGACCTTCAGCTCCTTCAATTCAGCTGGAGCCATTCTGTATGGGGCCTTCGATATGGGACCAGTACCTGATTGTAGCTCTATGGCAAAGTCAATCTCCCTGCTGGGTGGGAGTTCTGGTAGCTCATCTGGAAACACATCGGAGTATTCCCTTACTACGGGCTCAGATGACAAGGATATTGTAGGTCCTTTGGTGTCCACAACACTAGCCAAGATACTCCAAGTACCCTGGTCGAGTAATTTCCTTACCTTCATGGCTAAGATTACTTTGGGTAGAACCACCATCCCTGCCCCCTTATACTTAAAACTAGTTGTCTCGGGAGGGTTAAAAACTACTTTCTTACGGGAACAATCTATGCTTGCATGGTTGGCCGATAGCCAGTCCATGCCTAGTATTACATCAAAATCTCGCATGT
>JBBPDI010050847.1:0-37624 GCA_037974545.1 Cucumis variabilis
CAAAGTTTGGAATTACACTATCGGTATGTAAAATGATCTCATGACCACCATCACTTAATAGCACTTTTCTCTTTTCTATCTTTGTTTTTTGCATGAATAACTCAATTTTACGATCTCTAAATTGTTATTATTTCCTCTTTGTGTTGTTTTATGATTTTTAAGATGATAGGGCCGAAGTTTTCAAAGAACGCGTGGAATTCGATGACAAAAACCTTGTGATAAGAATGGTTGGATTGGAAGGAGATGTGTTTAAGCATTACAAAACCTTCGTTGCAACATATCGAGTTGTCCCAAAAGGACCGGGTCATAGCGCAATAATTTTTACCTTGGAATATGAGAAACTTCATGATGGTCCTCCTTACCCTGACAAGTATCATGAGGCTATGAATAACCTTGCTAAGGACATTGAAGCTCACCTTAAAAAATAAGGTTCAACGTTTTTTCTCATGTTCGCAATAATAATATGATATGAATAAGTATGCTGTGTTAGGGTTGATTCTATAAGATTGTGAGGATTTTGTAACACTAAATAATGGTTATCCTCGTGTAAAATGAATGAAATACGAACATAATTTTGTTTTAAATAATATGTACTATGCTATCTTTTGATATATATAATGTATGGTTTCTGGGCTATTTTCTTTGTCACTTGCTGAACTCTTAGTTTTCATTTTCAAGTCTTATTAATATCACTTTTAAGTGCGGGAGAAAATGATATATATTATTTCTTTTGGGAAAGGGAAAGTTAAAAGTGTATGAAATTGAGTTAAAAGTTGATTTGACGGCTTCAATTTAATGGATTTAATATCTATATAACACAGGGATAGGGAGAAATAAAAGTAATTAAAGCCAAAATGGAGTTCTTTAGATTCTTACTAAATTATGATAGTCTTTTTTTTTTTGGGTGTTACTGATTTATGACTAAAAATAACAACAAAAATTGAATTTTTTTTTTAATTTTTTTTTAATTTCAATTTTTTTTTATTTTTACATTTTTTCAACAATTTGAGACTAGAATTAATAGTAGTGAAAATTCTTTAAAGTCAATGGATTGAAAGAAAAAAAAAAACGTTTTTAATAGAAACAAACGGAAGTTTTAGGTTTTCTTTTGGACTTTTATGACTTTATCTGGGTCATCAATGCAATCAATGTATGAGTGTTTTCTATGAGATCAATTAAGATTTTAAAAAGTTCTTAAGTATTTTCAAACTCTTTTAAAGTCATTTTAAAAATTTCTTTTTAAATATGACTCTTTTTTGGTGCGTTTTTTAACGATTAAAATTAGGGGTATTTTTAAAAATAGCAAAAAAAATTAAAATATTTACAAGTTATAGCAAAATTTTAAATTCTATCACGGATAGTCTTCTATCAATCTAGCATATCAATGACTATCAGTGATAGAATTTGCTATAGGTCGTAAATATTTTGTAAAATCTACTATTTTTAAAAAAAATTCCCTTAAAATTAAGTAATGTATTATTTAAAAAATGTTTCTTAATCAATTTTTTATAAGAAATTGATTTTTAAGGCCTTTATCTTTAAAATAATAATAAGATGGAATGGAATCTATAAAATTTAGGAGTCTATTTTCTACAATTATATAGGTGAGAGATCATATTTTTGGAAGTTTTTGGTGGAATTTATGTCCTAAAACTCGTAGTTTGTAGTTTAAAATCATATTCTACTCAACAAACTTGTTATTGTGGATTATTAGTGAAATTGAATCTTATAGTCTTGAATTCAATAAACTAAGGTCTTGAGACTATCTTAAATAAACTTGAATGTTATGTAGAGACATAAATGTGTGTACCAATTTCGAGTATATAGTCTAAACAGTCTATAGTATATGAATAAGTTTGGGTGTTTACCATTAGACTTCAACCATGGAATAGTCATTTTACCTTATAAAATTGTTTACTAGATAAAACTGACTATTTCAACTGTTGATGACCTAGTTAACATAATCTTAATCCTTAATTAACTACGAACTCCTATTTACATGATATTATCCTTAGATCTACATCGGTCAGAACAACTTGTTTTGAATGAGGTTTTGTAGCGATTGTTGATGGTGAAGCGGTATTCATCAGAGTAGTCCCTACGTTTAGGAAGTTAAATCTTTAGGCGTTTAAAGAAAAGTATATGCTAATTCTTAGTGAAGTGTTAAGACATTAATGAAAATAAGAAAGCTTTTATTGTACGTAATTGTATTTCCTAAAACATATTTCTAAATTATGTCAATCATTAAGCGCTATGGGCATATGTTTTAAGTATTCCCTCTCCAAGTTAAGCGAAGAAGTGTCATCGGGTGAGACGAGAGGAGGTTACTGCTAAGTACTTGAAATGCCACGTAGCTGTAATTAGCTCAAGTTTTTGTGATTCTATAAGTTGTAAGTTGTACGTTTGTGTTGTAACAAATTATTAAAAAAATTACTAATTTTTCATATTGCTTGATGTCCTACCACATAGTAGAAGGTTTTACCAGCATGAACACGAACCACTCAATGCGTTCAACCATCATTCTACCAAGTGGACAACTCAATGTATGAAAGTCTCTACTCTTATGTGTACATAATAGCTAGCTTTTAATCAGGAATAAAGCTAATTGTTTTGTATACATACAAGCATCACAACAATACAACTTCACAAACATAGACTTACTTTAAATTAGTCATATTTTTTAATATGTATAGATGAGATTAGAGCATGAGCATATTTAACAACATGACTTTGGTGGTAAAAACATTTTTCAAAGCTTGTTTTTCTTTTGAAAGGTCACTCTTACTCAGCTAAGCCTTTTTTTTTCTCTTTCTCTCTCCTTCTTATCGTCTAGCTTTTCTTTCCTCTTATCGTTTGGTCCTACAACAAAGCTTCACCTTTTACTCCTCTAATAGAACTTCCTCTTATCCAAACACTTGAATTAATCATTATTGAAACCTATTTAACTCCTCTCAAAATAGGTTAGTTGACTAATCATTTAAGTTTAACACTTAACCAACTCCTCCTTGCCTCACTAGCCTGTCATCTGATAATTGGTTAAGTGTATGCTGCCGCCTTTCCTTTTCGCGTAATCTAGCTTGTTGTACTGTGTTGCCTTTTTTTTACGACACGTTGTCTAATTCCTTTTCCTTTTGCCTCTTTCATCGCATTGTCTCGAAATGCCTACTCAAGCTTACTACTTAAAAAATTAATTAACAAGAAACCTTTCTATTAGGACGTTCGTTTCACATCCTTTCTCAAGGTTAACTAAACAACAACCCTTGATTCTTAGATTTTCTTTCTAATCTTATAATAGATTTGGGGTTTACACTTTTGTGGCCAACACAAACAATGGGCACATATATAGACTCCTATAGACCAATTGGACGCATGTCATCCTTTCCTCAGTATGTTGGATGCATCCCTCCTTCAGTTGGGGACATAGTTAAACTTCTTAATACCTACTCAACTTATTAGACACATTGTAGATACCATTTAGGAACATAGTTTGTCAATGATGGACCTCCTCATTTTTGCCACGATCCTAGGTTCTCATTTGCACACCTTCCTATTTGGGTGTTCCTCTAAGAGATTCCCCAAATTATTTGATCAAATGGGCTCTTTCTGTTGGTATATATATGCTTTTCCAAGCCATCCTTATCATCCCCATCTTATCTCTGTTTGACACTACCTAACAAAATTTTGTCCAAGTGTTAGTCCCGTGAGTATTTTCATCTCAAAGTTAGTCACTTCACCTACATGCAAAAACTCATCTTCTAAGTGTTATCCTATCCTCTCGTCATCTTCTATTTCCAACTTCAACCCTCGTGATTTCATCTTCCAACTTGAATAAGTTTGGCGCTTGATCTCTTTCAAACACTCAACTATAATATTTTTCTTTATTTCATAGTTTTGGCTTCTCCAATGCATAGTTTGTTGGTGAATTAATCATCGTGTAGTTAATTATGGCACCATGTACTTGTTTATCTCAATACCACATAACTGACTATCTCACCTTATACTGATTATCGTACCACTTAGTTTCACAACTACTCACAATGCTGTTTGTTCTAGTTCAACATAGTATAACAACTATTTACCATGTAGTTGGCCCTAGTTCAACATATAGTTTGCCAAACTCACCACATAGTTTGACAACTACTCACCACATAGTTGGACCCCACTCATCATTATTTTTATAGTTATTCACTATGTAGTCTGTCCAAGCACTACATAATTTTTCAGTAGTTTTAAACAAACTAAAATATCATATGCATAGAATAAGTGAGCAATGACAAGATAAAGTTTATTAATTAATAAATTTTAATATTACTTCTTATTCTTAATGTGATCAAGGAGAGTCTTGAAAGTGTAGCATAGAAGCTATAATTAAGGTAAGAGAAGTCTAGATAGCACCAAAAAATTTCTACTTCGCTTCACCTAATTTGGGATCGTTTTATGATTTTACATTCTTATATGTGTATCTTATAAGTTTCAAGCAAACTATGTGTAGAATTTGGTATTTATGTCAATTTGAGGCTTAATTTGGTGAAAATGTAGTCAAAAGGCATCATCAGCGGTGAAATGTGAAGAAAATGGAAACATTTGGGCTCTACCCTGTAGCGTCGTAGCACCTTATAACACGCTATGGAGTACGGTAACGCAGTAACCTTACTGCTCAAATTTTTCACTCAATGTGATACTGCCGTTGAGCACTATGATGCTACAAACCAGATGTGTATAAAGTATTACTTTAGTGTCATGGCGCTACCCTTATTGCTACTTCATATTTTAAGTATAGTGTTCTGCCATCATAGGTATCTTATATGCGTATAATGTTTTACTTTAGAAAACCTTGTAGGCAATCAACATATCCATAGATTTCAACCACACAAAGGATGAAGGTCGCCCCTTTTATCACATGACCTTAAACTTTTCGCCTAGCTTAGTCACAAGCATAGAACCATATAGTCACATCCATGATAAAATTCAAATGCATCGTATCATAAATCAAGCAACATGCCCTTTCTAAAGACACCAAAAGTTCTAATTGATCTGCAAAAGGGGTCTCTAACTCTTTAGCATCATGATAATATTGAAACATGTTTTTTATCTTTGACACCTAGTACTACTAATCCTATTTGTTCTAGTTCTAAGATCTTACATAGTTGAGACCAGGCAGCTAGGGTTTTTCTTGCTTTCTTAGTGTACGTTTCTCTTATGTTATTTTTATTTTTATTTAATATAATTTCATCCTATCATTCTTGATCTTAGAAAAAATGAGAGAATTATTTTGTTGTGGAGCTAGCATCCATCCATCTTATGCCACATTTTCAGGCAAGTTTTTTTGTTTTCCTGTTTAATTTGACTCTTGTAATTATCACGTTAAGGATGATGTTAGAATTTAAGTTGGAGGCATAGTATATATGTGTTTTAGATAGAGCATATGAGCTTGGGCTATTGTGTGTACTTCTTTGTTGCCTTGTGTCTTTCATTGACTTACCTATGACATACTCTTAGAATCATGCGATTGTGAGGCAATATATGAAGAAAACGAGTATGATCTTAGGCATATTTTAATTTTTTTTCTTCCATCTCTTATGCACACTTTAGTCTTTCACTTAACTATCATAGATTTTGCATGCTTAAAGTAGCTTTATCGAGTTCATATGTTTGTTGTCACGTTGAAAGGCCTCCATAATGTCAATTTCGTAATGCATTTACTAGAATGCAACCAACCAATTTTCTCATTGTTTAAAAAGACAAAGAAAAAAAATTATTTGTTTGAATGTATGGATATAGACAAGGGCCAAGGCTACCTCCCTTATTACTAGTTACAGCCCTATGTTAGTGTAGTATGAAGCCTTGCACGACAAGTGTGAAAGCTATCCCCTATCCAATTTTTATTTAGATACATTTAAATTAAAAAGAGAGTGAAACAAAATTCACAAGAAAAAATGAAATTGTTTTGTCCAGTTGCATGTCATTGCCATTTAGTGTTTGGAAGTTGCATTTCAGTCTTACTATTGCCAGAGTATGAGGAAGAAAAATTGAGGGACTTTTAAATTTATTTGGGGCTTTATTTTTTTTTTAAAGTAGAAGGGCTTTGGACTCATTTATGGCTAAGTAGATTTGAAGAAATAACTTTAAACGTGCATCAATCAATTGCTTTTTGGATTTTATGCTTAGTTCTTGTTGATTGTTAAGGCATGAGAATGTAATGTGGCAACTTAGCAAACAATTGTGTGTAATTGTGTGACTCATTATACTTTGAATGGGTTGATCAAGGATTAAGTTGGGGATTTTGGGCAGCATAAGAAACGTGTTATCAAATCTCGCTTAGTTCAAGATTGTTTTATGGTTTTACATTTCTTTTTTACTATTTTGTAGGCATCAATCAAATCAAGGGTATAATTCAATATTGATGTCAAATTTGAGCTTAATTAGGTGAAAACGAAGTCAGTATGCATCAACATAGGTCAAGGAGTGAAGAAAATAACTAAATAGGTAGACTTTGCAACGTTGCAGTACTTATGGAGCAATGCACGATGTTGTAAGCCAGAAAGGTTATTGTTAAAAATAATGGGCTAGGTCATGGTGAAAGCCCATGGGTGGTTAATATTTACTTTTTTCTAATTTTTATTCATTTAATTAGGCTCGTGGTTTTTCTTCTGATACTTAGTTTTCCAAGTAAATTTTGGTGTTTTTTGTCTATACATTCAATATGCTATCAGAGCGAAACATTGAACAAACCCTAGAAAAACACAACGAGTAATAAAAATCAAATAGAGGAGAAAGTTGTTGGTTTTAGTGTCGACATTATCAATATCGTTAATGCTCGAATCAATGCTGCCACGGTTGAATGATTCCACCACGTTTAAAAAAACACCAGTCAATGTAATTCCATCGATTATGTTGTCGTTTCCATCACCCACACACCACCACTGAAGCTACACGCGTTGGTCCATCTTTCTAAGATAGCACCAATCATCCTTTCTGTGCAACCTTCTTCTTCATCTGCAGCCTATATTGCGCCCATGTCTTGATTCAGGTATTGCCACCTAATTTGGACTTGCTACCACCAGTTCTACCCTCAAATCTGTAAGCTCTGCCACCCTTTGACATGAGTTATCATCTCAATGTTAGGAATCCTCACATTCACTCAACATTTGAGGTTGGTGAATCTTGGGCGCATTCCAACCCTAGCGTGCAAGCTTTCTCTTCTTCTTCAAGATCAGTAGCTGCTTGTTTGTGTAACGTTCATTCATAGATGTGTCACATTAATATCTAAGTGAGCGACTTAATAGGCATGTAATACAAGTTTTCTTCTATATCGCCCAAGTGTTCTTCTATCTACGCGTTGCTGATTTCCTAGTAATATGCATGCAATACAAGTTTTCATCTATATTGTCCCAGTGTAAGCAAAAAGAGGTTTTCTGATAAATCTAGGGTCAAACTTAGGGAATTAGTTTTCCAATCGAATATATCATGTGGCTAGTCCTATGCAGTATACTCTTTAAAAGAGGAAGTGTACATGAGTCCACCTCTAGGATTTAAAGCTCAATTTAATCATCTGGTTTGCAAGCTTCAGAAGTCATTATACGGGTTGAAACAGTTATCAAGAGCATGGTTTGATATATTTAACATTTGCATTAAGTCACAAAGGTACAATAAAGGGCATTATCCTTTGTCATTTCATGCATGAAGTGACTGATGGATGACCTAGGGAACTTAGTCTTAATTTTGAGTGTATTATGAACTCTTGTTCATGAGGCATTATCCTTTGATTTGTACAAGTGAGAGTGTCTAGATCGCCGACTCAAGAAGCTTATCATTTTGGGGACAAGATCGAGTGGAGAGCTGGGATCATAATTACACAAGATGGAATTCACTCCTTTCATACTTTATGGTAAGTAGATGAGTGTTCCCTTAAATGGTGTCTCTAGGGCTTGAACAAAGGGTTCTACCCTCTTTATGGCATGAAAGGCGTTTCTGTTTATTGGTAGGACCATAAACAAGTTATTCATTAGAGGAGTACCAGTATTTAAGGATTTGAGGTAACCTAGGGGTAAAACGGTAATTTGACCTACCTGGTGTTATGAATACTCGTGAATGACTAACTTATGGTTATTAGTCTATATCCATGGACATAGAAATATATCTACAGTGTTAGCTATGAGTCTTTAGTAGAGTGTATACGCAGTTAACGAATATGGATTAATGTGGTTAATGAGTTTAGCCAATTAATCCCAGATCACTGTAGCTTCTGATTTGTATGTCCATTAGGTCACCTTCCTAGCTCGTAAAGGGTAATGAGATTTATTTATATTGGTTCAAATTTGAAATGTTCAAATTACTTTGGAAATTAGTTTAATGTATAGTGATACATTACAATATAAAGTTTATATTTTAATCAGACTTTATTATATAAATTTAATTTTGTATATGATTTCAAATTAATTTATGACAGATAAAATATTTCAACGAGTTCAAATATTAATTTAATGTGAATAAGATTCATATTATAATTATTGGTTATGAGAAAAATTTCAATTTAATGTGAATGAGTTCAAATAGAAAATTCAAATCCACTAATTAATTACTAATCAATTAAATAATATTTAATTAATATTTTATTTAAATCATATTTAATAAATATCTCTCCAATATCTTATAATTTTAAATTAATTAAATTAAATTAAATTTAAATAATAATACTAATTAATTATCCAATTAATTAATAGCTAAATTAAATATCTTATATTTAAATTAAATTAAATTTTTATCATATTCAAACATAAATTTTTCTCATAATCAATAAGTTTAATATCAACCCAATTGACATTAAACTAATATTTGGACTCATTAAAATATTTTCACTTTCATAAATTAATTTTGAATCATATCCAAAATTAAATTTATATAATAAAGTTTGATTAAAATATAAACTTTATACTATAATGTATCAGCATATATTATACTAATTTCCAAAGTAAATTTAAACATTTCAAATTACAACCAATATAAATAAATGTCATTACCTTTTACTAGCTAAAAAGTAGACCTAATAGACCTACAGATCAAAAGCTATAACGATATGAGATTAATTGGCTAAACTAATTAACCACATTAATCAATATTCGTTAAGTTTCTGACACAGACTTACAACTGAACTCTTCTCACTGTAGATATATTTCTGTGTTCCACAGATTTAAACCAATAACAGGACTTAGTCGTTCACGAGTGTTTGCAACACCAGCTGGGTCAAATTATCATTTTACCTCTAGGTTACATTTAGTCCTTAAATACATACAGTGCTCCTCTAATGAACAACCTGTTTATGGTCCAACCAATAAACAAAAAACTCTTTTATGCCATAGAGAGGATAGAGCCCATCTACTTATCCTAAAGTAGGAAATAAGTGAGTTCCATCTTCTGTAATTATATTTCTAGCATCCCACTTGATCTTGTCCTCAAAATGATATGCATATTGAGTCGGCAATCTGACCACTCTCACTCGTACAAATAAAAAAACAATTTGTCTCGAACAGGAGTTCATAATACACTCCGGATTAAAACTAAGTTGCCTAGGTCATCCTAATGAAATAGAAACCTAACCAGTTAACGAAGTTACATCTAGTGGTTACTATTCTGTGGTCTGGTCATATGCAAACTCATTGCATAGGATACCCTCATTTGCATGTCACATACACGAATGCATTGAATTATTGTATTTATATCAAATACAAAGTGAGTCGTGTCGATAATGTTACCAAGATAAGGTATCCAATCTTATCCCTAGACTATAGACCCTTTGTGCTGATCTCGAACATAAATCCATGTATGTCTCTGCATATTGTTCAAGGCTCATCAAACAACTTAGGATGTTAGTTTATTGGATTTGGGTTATTAAGACAAAACTAATGATATAATCAATAACTTTTATTGAAATTACAATAATAACACTTTATTAATAACGATCAATGAATTATATTTACAATCTACAAATGTTAGGACATAAATCCCAATTTAGTTAAATATGGGTTTTAATCTATCATGTGATTATTGTCAATGCGTTTGTCTTTTCTCTCGAATAAACAAGGCTTTGATGTCCTCGTTCATCTAAACATAACTTACAAAAACATACATCACAATTCTCTAATATCGATAACACATTATATTGTTCGAAAACTAATTAAATACATTGAAAATGGATAACGAAAGAGAATGGGAGAATGGTAGAAGAAATGTATTAATATTATAAACATAGCTTTAAACCTCACGACCATATAGTAATTATTACAACTTAATACTTAAAAATACAAAGTGGAGTACATAGAAATGAATCTAGCCTCAGAATATAATTTCTCATACTCCTCGGTCCTGATTTTTACCTGTTGCATGTGATGAGGGGAAATGATAGGGGAAGAACTCCCTATTTTTTGTTTTAAGATCTCACCTAAAACTTAAGGCAAAAATGATGAAATAAAAAGTGAGTTTGCTCTTTGAGATCCAATTTTGCACGCCCATCTATGAAGTAAAGGGCTCTATTTATAGGCGAGGAGTGATGTTGACAGAACCTTCCACGTGAAATTAATTTTCTAATGAAGCTGCATCGACTGTGCGCATGTGTCCTTTTGTTCTTTTTTTTAACATTCACACCAACCAATTTTGCCTGCTAGTGCTTCAGATCACCTAGCTTGTTGTGATTGTCACCTTGTTGGTTGCACGTGTTTCTTCCCTGAACGTTCTATTGCCAAACTTTACTTCTTTTTGCCTAAAATTCTGCGATAAGACATCTAAAACGCAATAAAATAGGGAGAAAGTTCTTTTCCATTCTACAATACATAAGTTAATCAAATCTACTACTTTTTTCCATGTTTTATTCCAATCTAATGCGACGAGGCTTCATTATTTTATATAAAATGCTACAATAACTTGTATTTCTATAAGTTATCAATAGCTCAACATTAATCGAAGGGCTTTGACAATAGATCACAGTAATTGAGGCTACCTTAAGGATGGCATCCAACACCAGTGTACCAATGTCTTCTGAGAATTCAATAATTTTGTTCTCCACACTTTATTCTATTCTTATGTAAATTTGTGTATTCTTTGTCTCTACTTTCAATAATTACTATCGATGAAAAGCACATAGCTCTACGGCCCTCAGTAGTTTTGTAGCCCGTGTCTAATCTTTATCGTTGCGACACCATTTTGTTTTCTTTCAATATCATTATACTGCGTAGGTCGAAATATCTACGATTCCATGCGCTTTTAGACGTCTTCTTCTTTATTTGTTATTCATTTCTTCCTTTTGATCATCATGTCAAGAATGGGCTAAGGTACACTATTTCTAGCTTGGGTTCTTAAGGATTCATTCTATTTCATGGCACTTGTGAGGATTTTAACTAAATCATTCTCTTGTCAGGTTTCAGTTCTATTTTGAATATTATAATTCATATTGTGGATGCTTGTGGACTATGTGATGTTTGCTTAGATTTTTGTGTGATTTTCCTTGTTGGTTTCACGAAATTTACATAAAGTAATAAGTTATATATTATCTTGCTAGTAACTTAAGTGTGTAGTGTTCTAATAAACTTTCAATTGAATCATCTTAATAATTAGCTAGATGCACGGAAGTTAATTATGTACCCTAACTTTCCCTAAAGTGTTAAAATACAAGTTATTATAACCTTTTAGGTAGAATAATGAAGCCTTAATGTATGAAAAAGGAAGAAAATGCATAAAGAAATATATAAAATAACATGGTTGAACGTTAGAAAACATAAAAGAGCTTTATGCTTGTTTTTCATGTCTTTATACAAGTTTTTAGGCAAAAACAGAAGAGTAACAAGGAGACAAAAGGTTAGGTGAGGAGACAACGTGGCCAACAAGGCAACAAGAAGAATGAATTTGGACATTCTATAGCACTAGCAGACAAAACTAGTTTGTATAAACATTTAGAAAAGGATGAAAATGACGTATACGTAGAAGAGAATCTTTATGAAAGAATTAATGAATCCCATACAATGTTACGTCTTGTCAATCCTTGCCTATAAATGGAGGTTGCATCTTCAAGAAGAGTATCAAGTGCAGAAACTATCGAACAACAAGCTCCTTCAACCTCTATTCTCTTTCTCTGCTTTAGGTGAGAACTTAGTACAGAGAGAGAGAGACTTCCCCTTCCACTTACTAATAACTTATAGAAATACAAGTTATTAGGGTATTTTAGGTAGAATAATGGGACCAAAACACATGATAAGTTTGCCAAATGCATAACTTATTTCGTAATGCATAATTATTTAGAAATGCATTTTACATGAACTTCCTATCTGCTTTTACCCATTTTTAGTGTCTAAATGCAGGATTATTAATAAAAAGAACAAGCTGACAAATCGTAGAGGAACTCGCGCAGAGATAAGGCGAGAAGACCAAATCATCACGCGTGAAGTGGTTTGCTAGAAGACAAAAGTGGTAGTTAGAGGGATGTGACTTGACAAAATGAATAGCTTTCAGCGCTTACCTGGTTAGGATGATAGATTTTTCATCGAAGGTTGTCTATATAAGAAGCTCCTTCTGCATCAAGAAAAGACGTAAAGCCTGTATGGGTTATACAGGCTAGATGTCTACATTGACTGACCATTCCTAGAGAGTTGGGGGCAAGGACTAGTCTTACCACAATCTGTAAAGTTCATTCCCTTTTCTTCTCCATTTAGTCTATGGAGTGAAAACTTGTAGTCTGAGTGGATAAGATGTCATGCCCATATCCCCCTAACTTGCATTCCTTTTCTTTTCTTTTTATTGTATTTGTTTATATTGTACAGTGGCTAAATGCCTTTATTCTTTAATACAATGTATAATTATACACTTTTCAATCCATTCATCTTTTTTACTGTTCATCTGACTTTATGTTATTTGTAGTTTAGGTTTATGATACATTCTTGATAAATAGTCTTTATTTATAGTACTTATCGTGTAAGCCAAGCTACATTCAACACTTGGCCAGTGTATGTTGCCAACTATCTGAGAGAGCAAGTAGCCAGGGTGTGGCAAACACAAGCAAGAAAGAGTTTTCTCAACCTTAGCGAGATGACTTCCTTAATTTCTATCCAAAAAAGTGAACAAGTGTGGACAATAGGCGTCAAGAGGTTGCTGTCCTTAAATGTGAAGAACTTTAAGTAATATAAGTAAATTCTTCTATATATACCTCGTTTCACTAGACTCAGTCATTTGGATATCGAAAGGAGACCAAGTGAGAAATTCAACGACTCTTAAAGGAGCACGTCTTAATCATGAGATAGTTTGTTCAAGTTATATCGGATTGAGGTGGTCGTATACCTTATTCACTTGATACCTCTAAACTCTCTTTCACCCCCTTCCTTAACGTAAGTTAGTTCCTTCATTCCTCCATTCGCATAAAAACCCTAATTAAATTAACTTTGCAGCGTCTCTAGGATACTTAGGTAGTTTTGATTATTTTTATATTCTTTTAACACAATTTCCTTAACACCTAGTTGACAAGTAGATCTTAGAACTAAACTTAATATCAATTACCTGTGTTCGACCCTCGATCACTCAGGTAAACTAATTTCTTCGCTTATACTTGGACAAGCAATACGAAACCTTGCACTTTGCGGACTTAGAAGTAGGTGGTCGAGACATTAAGAGCATTTTGAATGCAATGATCATGTCAACTCGTATGATGAATAGAATATTGGAGAGAATTTTGCATGCAATGATCCGTATTCAATGAAACATCATCACACCACATACCAAACAAACAAACAATCATTCTATAATAAGTCTGTATGCCTTGGTTAAAGGCAAGTCTCTGAGAATATTGTTCTTAGAGACAACAAAACACATTTCACAGTAAATCCCATGAAACATAATCCCAATTTCAAAACAATCACATCCAAAGTCATTACATCTTGGGCAACAGTTTCATAAAAGCAAGGTTAGCAAACATCAAGCACTTCCCCTTAGTGTAAAAGGAAAAAATCAGAGCTAATGAGTATGGAAAATCATACTCAGCGGCTTGCCTCATCTTCTTGTACCTTCCTTTGTAGTTTATTTGTTTGTATTTCTAATGTAAGCTTCATGGTCGAAAGGACTAAAGCTTCAGCTATGAATGCAATACATTTCTTCTTCCATTCTCCCATTTTCTTATCTCGCCATTTCATTAAAGTCTAAGTAATTATGGGTGAATAATGTAAGGCATAATTAATGTTAGGAAACCTGGATGTATGCGTTAATTATTTGTCTTGTATAGTTAAATGCAGCCATTAATGTTTTGTCTTATTCAAGAGAAAAGACAAAGTGTTAACTATTGTAAATTGATGCATGATGATTTTGATTTAGCTAAACAGGCGGCAAGAGTGTTGTGCCAATGCAATCTTGTAGCTAAACTGATCCTTAGCAAACATATAAAAAATGCGAGTGTGGGTGGAAAAGGCACCAAGAGGTTGCTCCCTTTAATATAGGATGAGTTGCTTACAATTAATTCAAAAAGATTAGATACAAATTATTTATTAACTTTAAATATTTGAATCCCAAAAGGGAGTAAAGATGACGAAGGCCTTGAGAGGTTGCTCACTTTAAATCTAAAGTTAACAAATGTTTTGTATCGCCTCGACATGTTAGTTATCCTCTCTTTATATTTAAGTAGTTAGATATTTTTGCATTTCATCGCCAATTACATGAGCTCCTATTTCATTTCATTTCATTTCATCGCCATCTCCATCTCCATTTTTCTGCTCTATCGCACATAGTGTAAATATATATGATTAAAAATATACTGTGCATAGTAATAGACTATATAGATACCATGTGAGTTTGAACACATGATTAACCTATTAGGATCGTTAAATCCCTGTGGTCGACCCTGGCTTATCCAGAAAACCTATCTCTTCGCTTATACTTAGGAAAGAGAGGAAAATTTGTACTCAAAATAATGAATATTAATAACGTTAGCAACATGTAAGTAGGATCGTGTTCCTTTTATCACATGACCAAGCTAGTCACCAATTCTAATCGCATGCTTAGAGCCTAACAAGACATATTCACGAATTGATGTTGTAATTAAACAAACAAGCACAAAGCTTAAAGCAATTAGTTTGATTTGAATTGGCATGCATTTCATCGAATTAGGCTAGTTTGATTCTTAGGATTATAGTCATCTTTTTTAATTGAAATTGTCAGGTGTAGTCAATGAATTCTATTCAGTAATGAAAATTCCAGGAGCAAATTAATGCTTTGAATAAAGTGAATCAATTAACCAGACAATTTACATTCTTTGGAATCAACACAATCTGAAACCGCTCTGAATAGCCTTGGGCTGTTGACTATTTAGTTGGGACATTTACGTGTTCGACCAAGATTTGCAACTAAGACTAGGTCTTGTAGAGTGTTTTGGTAAAATTATTTAATCTGGATTTTGGCAACTAAATTCGTCTGGACAGGATTCAAGCAATTTTGACATATTCATCATTCTCCTTTCCTTTAAATTTTTACTGTTTATTAGAGTAATCTTCTTACTACATAAATCAAACACTTGACTTGCTTCTAGATGTCTTACCAGAAGTCAGGATCTTATCTAAGGACTCCAAGCATGCTCAAGTTCAAAATCCTTACATTTTTAACTGCCGAGTCTTTCTCAACTCGAACTTGATTGAGTTTCTGCTTAAGTTCAGCAATGGTAAACATGAGCCTGTGATTATTATGTATAAGAGACTTAATTCTCTCCTTTTGAACATTTAGAGTTTTCAAGTTTTCTTGACATCTCTTTTAGAGGGTTTGATAAGTTGATAAATCTTAATCAGTGTTTGACGTGATGTTGCTGACAAATGCCTTAACATCTCCTTTTAGAGTCACTATTGTCGAACTTATTGCCTGACATGGTTGATGCATTGCCTTTGATTGGCTTTTTTAAAAAGTTTGGACATTCTTGAAAGGGCCTAAATCCTTCACATTCTTTACACCTAAAAATTTTTTGTAGAGAAGAATTAGACATACCTGATTTGTCAGGGTCCATCTTGTAAGGCTGCATTCTTGAAGACTTGTGAAAAGATCCAGCACAAGTTTTGTTCTCCTTGAGATTAGCAAAATTAGGCTGCTCACTATACTGTTTAAGTACACGATTGAATTGTTTCGACAATAGCAATGGGCTCAACAAGAGTGTTGTCAGAATCTCAACAGACACTTGATGTTTCTCTTATATCATAGAGTAGAAAGAAATTCCCTTGTTCTTCTTTTCAGATATATGTACCTAAGAACATTTGAAAGGTTGATAATGATCTTGAATAGTTCATCCACCTTCTCAATGAAGCTATGTTTTAAGGTTCTTCAATTTTGTCGTCACTTTTACATCATTCCTTGGGAATCTTCTCCTCCGAGGCAAACAATTCATTTGCAATATCCAACAAAAACAAATGTTGAAATTAATATCAGTTTCATCACCATGAGAGACTCAAATTTAGATGTTCGTAGTTGGAGTCTTGACATCTTCACCTTGGAGGTATCTTCATGCACAACAATCAAGACCTCCCTTGCTTCCTTAAACACATGTGTGAATAAGTCTGATGTCTACACCATTAAATATATCAAAAGAGAGTGAAGTTTCCCACAGATGCTTCATCCTTTGCTTTGGTCAACTAAAGCTCTTGTTCTAGTTTTTTTTTTTTTTTTTTTTTTTTTTTTTCAAATTTCGTTTTTGTAGTGGAATGCCACCAACCAGAAATAATTTCTTTCCAAAGTTTTGTTGTCAATTGAGTTTAGAAAGTCAATTGTCCATGCTTTCCAGTAGGAGTAATTAGTTTTATCAAGAACTAGGGGCAAGTGGTGGAGCCACCTTCTTTGATACCGTTCATAATTGATGCACCTATGGTCAAGGTGACCTACGCTGACACCAATTGAAAAATGTACGGATGACCTGACATACAATCACACATATTTTACAGATAGTTTAGACAATAATTGAGAGACAAATAAAATACCAAGAAGAAAAAAATAAAAGGAAAGAGACACGGAAATTTATAACCTAGCTCAGTAATATATCACCTACTTTTGATGGCCACTAAAGATAATCCATTAATATTAAAAATTAATTAAACAAATTCTAATGAATTACTTATATGTAATAAGCATTATAGTAACTTTCGTATAGCTTAACTTAATGAACACCTAAATTTTGTTGTAGGCATTAATGAGCCCATTCTAAATTTACTCTAAATCTCACAAACTTTTAAGGGAAGAAACTTGTTCTCTTATAAAACTCAATAACACATAAGAGAAGAATATTGTTTTCTTGAAACTCACTTACTTTCTAAATTTTAATTTGCTTCTATTGATTTTATTCTTTTCTCTTGTATACAAATGAAGAAAATAATCTCTATATATAATAGTCAAGAGATACTTTCTAAAAGACACAAAATAAATGAAGTACATGTATACATATCATTCATGTACTTGAATAATTACATGTATCTAGAAATGCATGTATCTTGAAATTAGAAAGGTATATTTATCCATAATGTATCTAGTTTATTAATTCCAATCCTAACAGTTTCTCTTAGATGGTAGACTCCATCTCAAGATAACTTAGGCTCTCATAAATGTACCAATATTAGTATCTTCACCTCAGCTCTCCCTTCGTGAATGTGAGACTCCCTCTCACGAAATTATTTTTCTTTATGCTTCATCAAGTTCTCTTTGCTTAAAGATCTTAGGCAGTCCCTAATATAGAGAATCATTTCTTGTGCTGAAGTACGAGGCTCCCTTAAGATCAAGAATACCTTCTTGATAGCAAAAGTTTTAGGCACCTCCTCGACCAGAATAATCTTTAGAAGCAAACGACTAATGAAGAAGTTACAACAAAAACAAGTTGGTGGGCAACGAGCAATAACAATAAAAACGCAAGGACCTTGCATGAAGAACGTAGAGTAGTTTGCCAAATAAACAAATTCGTTATCAATAGACAAATTTAGCAACCCTAAAAAGAGTTTTATAATTTGCTTGAAATAAATTTATCCATTAAAGAAAATAACATCTAAAAAGAAAATATCAGTTGTCGTCCCAAACTGGAAAAGATTTCAAATAAAAATAAGGTAGCCCCATGATTCCAAAATAAGGAAAATATTTGCTGTGAACTCTTAGAATGTTAAACATTGACGTAGACTTTTGCACAAGACAACATAACAACCGTCTGCCTTATAAAATTATAATGGGCCAACTAACAAAAATCTTCAACAATTCAATAAATTATACACATTAAATTTCATATACAAGTGGATCGATATACTAAATACAAAGTATAACATAAAATATATATGATATATTGTTGATATATACTTGGTGATAAAAAATAAGATGTGAGAATGAAATTGGAATAATAAAATGAAATATTATATTTAAAAGTTTTTGTTTATTTGGAAAATTAAAAAACTCAAGACTACATTATAAATATATTTTTATCTTCATTTTCCCTACTTTACAATTTTGTCCCAATTTTGTCCTTTCAGAATTTCTCCATCTCCTATTCCACAATTTATTCTCTTTCTTTGTCATCATTCTTCTCATAAAGAAAATATTTTTTTCAATATTTTTTTTCATTATCAAGTACTGTCCTTCTTTCTTTTTTTTCTTTTTATTTTATTTTTCATTATCAAGTATTGTATCAAAATCGTTTAGATTGGTACAAAGGTACAAGATCATTTAAATTAGGTACAATGGTATAAAATCGTTTTGACTAGCATAAAGGAAGATCGTGTACCATAATTGTTTAGAGTTGGTACAAGATCATTTAAATTTTGTATAAGATCATTTAGGCGGAATAAAATATTGTTTAGACTAGGTACAATAATACATGATCATTTAGACTAGGTACAAGGGTACAATATTATTTAGAGTGGATTCAAGATTGTTTAGACTAGGTACAATATTGTTTTTTCAATCTATGTGGCTGACTAATCTTAATATATTTTTATTATTTCATGTTGTGGGTTTGTAAACTTGTGGGTTTTCTCCTTTTCGAAATTACTCTATATTGTCTAAATATTTTTGTGTTTTGTTCTATTTTTTAAAAAGCCGTAATATAGTATATGACATTGCTCTTTTTTTTTTCCTTTTTATAATTATATAAAGAAATAAATTTTAAAAAATGGTTGTTTTCAAATAAAAAAAATATGCCAATTTATTTTCAAAATGTCAATTTTATCATTGATAGTTATTAATAGACATTGTTACTGAAGTTACTTAAAATTAATGTTAGATGTCTATTATCATGGTCGTCTATCACAGTCTATCATTGAAAAAATAGATATTTTGTCATAGTTATAAATATTTTTAATAGTTCTTTGCTAGAATAATTTTCTTTTTCTAAACTATACCTACAAAATAAGAAAGTAACAGAAAGCAAACATAAAGAACAATAAAATAAAATAATTTTTATCTACAAGAAGCATCTACCTCCTTTTCTTTTCTTTTCTTTTTTCTTTTTACTTGGAAGTGATAAAACCAACCCTATACTCTACCTGCTGGACAGCACATTAGAAGAACTACAAAAAAAAAAAATTCTAAGAACAAGAAAAAAATATGTAATAAAATAATATAGCTCAAGTTGTTTTAAATGGGGAGCATATTATTAATAATTTATTGTTCGTGGGTAGAGCAATTTTGTGAACATGACTCTGGCTGGGAAGCTTGTGAGTGAAGTAGAAATAAACACACCTCCCCATAGATTTTACAAACTCTTTAAAGAAGAAATTAATAGCATTCCAAATATTTCTCCAAACTTAATTCAAAAAGTTCAAATTCATGATGGGAATTGGAGCAGACATGGTCATGGTTCCGTCAAGGTTTGGAATTACACTATTGGTACGTATTAATAATCTCGTGAACTCTACAATGAAAATGACAACCATCACTTAATTAATACATTTTTCTTTTTCACTTTTTAATTTTTTTTTCTTATGAATGACTTCTCCGCCTCTAAACAATTAATGGTTTTTTTTTCTTTTTTTATGAATTTTAAGATGGTAGGGCTGAAGTTGTGAAAGAGCGAGTTGAATTTGATGACAAAAAACTTGTGGTAAGAGTAGTTGGATTGGAAGGAGATGTGTTTAAGCATTACAAAACCTTCGTTGGAACGTATCAAGTTGTCCCTAAAGGACCCAATCGTAGTGCCATTATTTTTACCTTAGAATATGAGAAACTTCACGATGGTCCTCCTTACCCAGACAAGTATCATGAGGCTATGAATAGCCTTGCTAAGGACATCGAAGCTCACCTTAAAAAATAAGGTTCAACCTCTTTTCTCACGTTCGCGATAATAATATGATACAAATAAGTTTGTTGTGTTAGGGTGGATTTTATAAGATCGTGAGGATTTTGTAATACTAAATAATGGTTATCCTCGTGTAAATTGAATGAAACTCAAACATAATTTTGTTTTGAATAATATGTACTATGCTATCTTTTGATATAATGTATGGTTTCTTGGCTATTTTCTTTGTCAGTTGCTGAACTCTTACATAGTTTTCATTTTCAACTCTTACATGATGGTCCTCCTTACCCTCAAAAGTACCATGAGCCTAAGAATAGTCTTGCCAAGGACATTGAAGCACACCTAAAGATATAAGGTTCTACATATGTCTCATGTCTGTTGCATTATAATATGAATAAGTATGTTGTGTTACAGTTGATTCTATAAGATTGTGAGGATTTTGTTAAAATAATAATTGTAATCCTCGTGTAAAATGAATGAACTTAAACTCAACTATAATTCTGTTTTAATTAATATGTACTATGCTATCTTTTGAGATGTTGTAAGGTTCTAATTATGCTATCTTCTGCTGAAGTTTTTACATATAGTTTTCTTTCACTTTCAAGTGGGTGAAAAAATCTTCTTCTTTCTTTTGAGAGAGAGAGTTTAAAAGTGTACATGAATGTGAAATTAAAAAGTTGATTTGATGGCTTCAAATTTAATAGGTTTAAAATGTTGGCATAAATACTTTATATATATATATAATAGATTAACCAAGATCATTCATGCCAAATTGTCAAGAATAAGTTACATACCTGATTCCATTGATGATGGCTATAGAATGATAGTTGTCTAATGGGTATAAATAACTATTGTCTTCCTCAACCAAAAATCTGAATGCCCTTAGTGGGATCTTTCTCTTGATGGGATGCAAGAAAGACTGAGTGCTTATTGTTTTGATGTACTGAGGACCATAGCCTTAAGTCTCTTTATGTACTAGTTCAATTAGGATCCCCATTAGATCTTAATCAATCTAGGAATAGGCTTCTACTCATTTAATCCATACTCAATTAGGAATCTTTGGTCTTAATTAAATAGATTGCATAATAGGCCCAATTTAATAAAATAATTAACCCAATGTGATAAATTATTAAATTGCATACATAGCCCTTACTTTAATTAGACGTATTATTTAAATATGTCTAACAATCTCCCACTTGGGGTATATATGTTTGTGTTTATGATATATTTAAAGCACATAAACCTTAAGCGCGCATAAACAGGTTATTTTCATAATAGGATTCCTCTTTTCAATGTGGTCCATCTCTTGCATCAGCATGGAACCAAGGCGGCTTTTGTCACTATCCTTGTAACTAAACCTTCTTTGATCACCAATTCCAATACATTCAATGACATAGATCAAGTATGGATGGATAGCATGGAAACTACATGCAAAGTGATCTAGATCATGCTTGTTCCCAACTGATCCAAATTCTTTAGTGAAAACATTCTAAAAAAAAACTTTATGTTAAACTGCATTTGCAAAACTTCATTCAAGATAAATAAGTTCAGATAATAATACATAAAAAATCAACTTTATTCTGTATAGAAAACAACAAATTAAGGTCAAAGAACATCCTTAATAACAAACTCCCACTAAACCCTAGAATAAAAAATTTGATTAACACCAATATGAGCTAGTAAGATGCTTATGGAAAACTTTAGTGGTATACTTTATGTCTATATGCTTTGACTTGGTATTGCTTCCGTTGTTATTGAAATATATTAGTTTTGAAAAATTGTCACAATATAATTTTATTGGTCTTTGCCAACTACTATTTGTAGCCTAGTGAAAAAATTTTGCAATCATGTTCCATGACTAGATGCCTCATAATATGTTATAAATTTCACATCTATGGTAGAAGAAGCCATAAGTGTTTGTTTAACACTTTTCCATAATATAACTCTTTCAACCAACGTGAAGTTATAGCCTGAAGTGGATCACAAGTTGTATTGACATCCAACATAATCAAAATCAGAATACCATATGATCTCCATAATTTCCGATCTCCAATAAGTGAGCATATAATCTTTTGTTCTTTGTAAATACCTTATAACCTGTTTGGTTGCTCTCTAATGACAATGCCTTGGTTGCTAAAATATCTGTCCAACACTCCAACTGTGAACATAATATCTGGATGCGTACAAATTTAAGCATTCATTAGGCTTCCAACAACTGATGAGGGAACCTTCTGCATCTCCTTAATTTCAAGTGTGGTTTGGGACATTATGTCCTTGTACATAATCTTTCACGCCAAATCTACTCAAAAATTTCAATGTAGCTCTTTTGTGATAATCTTAAAATACCTTAAGTGCAATCTCGCAGTATTTCAATTTCTTATACAAAATAAGCATCACCAAGATCCTTCATCTCAAAATTCCTTTTGATAAATCTCTTTGTGTCATGCAATAAACCTACACCATTGCTTGCTATGAGTATGTCATCAATATATAACACCAGGAAAATAGATTTACTCCCACAAAACTTGTGATATACACAATTTTCTACTATATTCACCTCAAAACCAAAAGAGGCAATTACTTCATGAAATTTGTGATACCGTTAATGAGAGGATTATATGAGACCATAGATGAATTTCTTCAATTTCCACACCATAGAATTTGAATTATTAGATGTAAAGTTTTCTGGTTGTACCACGTAAATTGTTTCATCAATGATTCCATTAAGAAACGCAGTTGTCACATCCACCGTTGTAGCTTTAAATCAAAGTGAGCTACCAATGCAATGATTACTTTGAAAGAGTCTTTCAACAAAACCAGAGAGAAAGTCTCTTTGTAATCAATGTCTTCCTTTTGAGTAAAAAACCCTTTGCGACAAGACAAACTTTATATCTTTCGATTTTGCCTTGTGAATTTCTTTTGGTTTTAAATATCCATTTACAACTTATGGGTTACATTCCTGATGGCAATTTGACAAGTTCCACTACAAGAAACCAGAACTTTCCTGATGCAATCCTACACGTCGGGTAATAGTACGTCGATAGAATCGAGAATTTCCCAATGCATCAATATCCATGTCGGGAGAAGGTATTTTTCCCAACGCAGCCACATGTGCGTAAGAACTTGCCGAGGTGGGTTAAGGTTCCACCAATGTTTTGTTATGTGCATCGAGAAATGGTGTCCTATTCCTGACGTGGAAGATGTAGCATCAAAAGAGGGTGGGCAATTAATTGTATCGTTTAGCCTTCCATCAATGTGGTGCCAGGTGCGTTGGGAAATCTCACACTATTCCCAACATCAACAGTGTTGCGTCAGACGAAAGGTATGTGTGGTGTCAGCAACGTTGAGAATAGAGTCTAGGTATTCCCAATAATGTTTCGTTAATGGCATCGGGAATAGGGAATAGCACCCCATTCCCGACATTTTTTGTTGTGTGTCGAAAGTTTATTTTTCTTTTTAACTCCATACTTCACAGAATGGAAACAGAAAAGAGAAGAAAACTAAGAGAGGGAGAGAGAGAGCAAGAGGGAGATCGAAAAGAAGAAGGATTTGTCGTCGTTGTCATCCCCATTACCATTGTCGTCATCATTGCATATCAGTATATAATTTTATGTGGTTTTTGTTTTATTTACATTACAAATTAGGATTTTAATCTGTCTCCTTGAAATAAAAATTGCGAATTACAAATTAAGATTCTCAACTAGAATTAGTTTTTAGGTTAGGAATTGGATTTTGAATTATGGTTTGGTTCGGAATTTAGAGTTTATGTGTTCGATAATGTAATTGTAAGCTTGTATGTAATTTGGGGTAATTTAGGTAATTTATGTAATTTATGTTTGATAATGTAATGAATTATGTAATTATGAATTACAAATTAGTATATCTTGTATTCATTACAAATATATGAATGAATTGTTAATGTAATTGTAAGCTTGTTTTGGATTGAGTCTTTGATTGATGTAAATAAAACAAATGTATGAATGAATTGAGTGTTTTAAGAAATCCAAATGTATGAATCATGTTTTGGTTCTGCTATTAGATATAGTGTTTGGTTAGTTTGTTCTGGTTATCCTACAGTTATGGTAGCCTTTTGTAGTTTGAACATAGGTTCGGCTAAAAGAGAGGGATGATTTGTCATAACCTATTCATGGACTAATTAAATTTAGGGTTTGATAGGGATCAGTAATATAGGACTAATGATTAAACAATTTCATGTTTCAGGTGTATAACGATGGATAAGAATTGGATGAAACTTAGGAATAAGTTATCGGTTGAGTATAGATAGGGTGTGTCCCAATTTTTAGAGATTTCCAAGTTCCACGTTGATGCTTACAGACGAATAAGGTGTCCATGTAAGAGTATGAACTCAAATTTGTACTCATTAGAGGGTGTGGAGCGACATCTATTGACCATCGAAATATCCCCCTCCTATACAGAATTGTTGTATCATGGAGATGTAGTGAACTTACATAGAGATATTGAAAGGTTAGATTAAGGAACCAGTAGTAACCCTTTTGATGAAGAAAATTAAATGTTTGATATGCTTAACGAATTACAAGCTTCGATTGAAAACGAACAGAAAATAGAAGCTTCGATTGGTGTAGATATAGAAGAAGAAACATCAAACATATGTCATGACTTATTGAATGAAGCTCGTAGTGAGTTATACTCTGATTGTCCTGAATACTCTTTTCTGAAGTTTTTGATTAAGATGATGCACATAAAGGTTTTAAGCAGCTGGAGTAATAAGTCATTTGACATGATGTTAGACTTAATAATGAGTGTATTTCCAATGTGTGGTACCAACGTTCCTAGTTCATTCTAAGAAGCTAAACGAAAATTACGTGATTTGGGTTTAGGATATGAAACTATTCATGCTCGTAAGTACAAATGTGTCCTGTATTGGAAGGAGTTTAAGGATTTACAATTTTGTCCAACTTGCGGTGAGTCTCGGTATAAGGTTATTCCTGATCATAACAAAGGAAAAAAATTATGCATAAGGTATTACGTCGCTTTCCTTTGATACCAAGATTGCAACTCTTATTTGTTTCGCAAGAAGGATCTTCTAACATGAGATGGCACCATGACAAACGTGTTCAAACAGATGATGTGTTGAGACATCCAACCGATGCGGATAGATGCAAACATTTTGATTGTGAATATCCTGATTTTGCTGTAGATGCACATAACATTTGTCTAGGTTAGCTTCAGATGGTTTTAATTCGTTCGTCACATGAGTACCTCGTATAGTATGTGGCCTGTGGTGTTAGTTCCTTACAATTTGCCACCTTGGAAATGCATGAAAGAGTAAACTTTTTTCATGACATTGCTCATTCCCGGGCCAAAATCTCCTGGTATGTAAATTGATGTTTATCTTAGACCCTTGATTCAGGAACTTAAACAGTTATGGACTTTTGGAGTGCGTACGTATGATTCCTTACCAGTAATTTCTTTCAGTTGTACGCAACCTTGTTGTGGATAATAAATAACTTTCCAGCTTATGGTGATTTATCGGGGTGGAGTACAAAAGCGTATCAGACATGTCCTATATGCATGGGAGATAGATTGTCCTTTGGGATAAGAGGAAAAATATCTTTCATGGGACATCGACGTTATCTTTCAGAGAACCATGTTTGACGGAGAAGTAGGCTGAACGTAGGGCTGCTCTAGTGGTAATGAATGGTCATGAAGTAATAGAACAAGTAGATCAATTAGAATTTTCAGTTCTTAGTAAACATCTTGCATTAAAGGAGAAGAAAAGAAAGAGAGCTCTTAATTGGACTAAGTGAAGCATTTTCTTCGAACTTCCATACTGGTCGAGATTATTACTACGTCACAAACTAGACTTAATGCATATTGAAAAGAATGTTTGCCACAACTTCATTGGTATGTTGTTGAATATTAAAGGAAAATCCAAAGACACCACGAATGCACGATTGGACCTACAAGATTTGAAAATTAGAAAGGAATTACATCTCATAGAAGTTGGTAACCGATCGGTGAAACCACATGCAAGTTACACGTTAAGTAGCAGCGATCAAGTTGAGTTTTGCAAGTTCTTAAAATCAGTCAAGTTTCCCGATGGATTCATTTCTAATATTTCTCAATGTGTGCATGAAAAAGAAGGAAAAATGTCAGGTCTCAGAATGACGACTTACCAAAAAATGTGTGCACCACTGGTACTGAACTGTTTAACTTTTTTTATGATTTGTGTGCCAGAACGATACGAGTAAGTGAGTTGTACAGACTACAAGCAGATATTATAGTCATACTTTGTAAATTGAAAATAATATTTTCACCTGCCTTCTTTAGCTTAATGGTACATCTTGTCGTTCATCTACCATACGAAATCAAAATTGTTGGACCAGTTTCTTACAGTTTGGTGTATCCTATTGAAAGAAGTTTACGCATATTAAAACAGTATGTGCACAACAAAACACATCCTGAGGGTCTACTGCAGAAGCATATCTGTTGAATGAATCAGGAACTTTTTGTCGCCGTATCTAAGTGGAATTGAGACGCGATTCACTAGAGATAAATGGAACGATGATAGCATTCTGAATGATGAGGTGATGGGTCAATTTGAAGTCTTCATTCAAAAAGTGAGACCATTAGGGGCGTCAAGCGTTCACCCTCTATCACAGGAAAAGAAACGTCTACTTCACTGGTACATTCTCAACAATGTAGGTGAAATATCGGAGTACCGCAAGTAAGCATTTGTAACCCTTTGACTTACCTGATCTTACAATTGATGTTTTACGTCTTCATTATATAACATTTCGTTATTAGGATACCCTTGCGACTGATATGTCCACAAGATCAAAATGCTCGGGAGTTTAACAGAAGACACCAACGAGCATTTCCTGAATGGTTAAAAAATTAGGTCATAGAAATGCACAAGAGAGAAAACATTTCCACTAATTTATTTTCGCTTGTGATCGGACCAACGCTTGATGTTCTATCTTATAGCTGATGCATTATTGGTAAAGTGAGATTTCACACGAAAGAGCGAGATTCCAGACGCACTAGTCAAAACAGTGGAGTAATGGTAGTCGGTGGTGAGAATAATAATTTCTACGGTGTTATAGATGAACTGTTGGATGTTCATTATCCCATGGGACGACGTGTCTGGCTATTTAAGTGTATGTGGTATGACACAGACAACAGCAAAAGTCATAGGACACATGCGGAGTTAGGTTACCACTTAATCAACACGTCCCGTTTTTGGTTTGTCGACGAACCAGTCATCCTTGCAAGGCAGGAACACCAAGTATTTTACATAGAGGACCTAAAAAATGGTACAAATTGGGTTATTCAAGTGGTCAAGAATAAAAGAATTTGGGATGTGTCAGAAGTCGATGATGTTGACAATGAACAACTGAATATAGTGGAAATCCTTGACGACGGATATCACATCAGAGAGATAGTTGAGGATGACACTTTGTGTAGACCCAAGTTGATCCTACAGTTGTTGGAAGACCGATTCGTTTGACCATTGCTGATGACTTCATAGACGATAAGGATGATCAATTGTCCCATCAAAGTGAATCTAGTGATGACGAATGATGTTGAACCACATATCCACACATTTCATTATTTTATGCATTCAATTTCATGTATTCATATTTGTTTGATTAATTTTGAGGTATATGTGTATAGGTACTATGTCTTCTCCATTCCCACATAATAATTTTGAGAACACCAATGCTCTATTTGTTCAGTTTGGCGATGATTTGAACATGGGACAAACGACATCCTCAGTGGGTGAGACATCAGGTGAGTGTTACATATGAACAATTTTTTTTAGTCACTATTGTTTTTAACACAATTTAATTTCTACAGCAGACGTGTCTCCACCTACTCCGACTCCCAGGACGCATTAATAGTTTCATAACTTGGAGTTAGAGAGGTACGTTCATAGAAATGGTAGAATTCCAATTATTATTTCTCCAGAAGCAGAGAAGCCAATATCTCCACATGCTGTCCAGTTCAGCAACACCATTGGCGTGTGTGTGAGAAATACATTTCCAGTCCATTGCCTTAAGTGGGCTGATGTTGCGAGAGAATACATTGAGATAGTCAAGGACGATCTGCAGGTAAATTAAAAAGTGCATTAGTTTTTCTATAGAGACATACACATCAATATATAAAGGAAACTAACTTGTGAATTTTTTTCGTTTGTAGCACTTTTTCGTTCTTGATTTCAACGATCAAACACTTACTAGATTTGTTGAGCATCCAATGCTCACATCTTTTAAAGATTTCAGAGGCGACTATCACAGACATTTCAAATGGTACAGCGACTCAGAATAGGCACGTGCCGACCCACATAACATATTGGTGGGATGTAATGTATTAAACATTGGTACTTTCTCTATGATCACTACATGAGTCGTGCATTTCAGGTGAGATTTATGAATTACTATGATATGTGTTATTTTACTTAATTTTCATAAGGGGCGTGTGTACTCTTAACAAATATTTTCCATGTAGGAGCAATCACGGACGAACAAGGCTGCTAGGCAGAAGCAGCCTTGCAGTCATAGTAGTGGGTCGAAGTCGTTTCTACAACGACAGCATGACCTTGCTGAGGAATAAGGTCTGCCAGTCGACCGACTAGAATTATTTAGAGAAACCCATGCTCGAGTGAAGAATTCATTTTGTCTGCAGCTGCAGATGCACATGTTAGTTTGAACTTGATTTTGTCTAAATTATGTACTTAAACCTTCTCTCATAACTTACATCAAATTTTATTTGATGTAAAGTCAAATGCTTTCACTTGAGTCTCAGCCTACCTCAGAGGGTTCTCAGCCACTCTCTAATGATGATATTTTTGAGATCGTTTTGGGTAAGCGTCCAGGTTACTCAAAAGGTCTTGGTTGGGAATCAAGGCCCAAGTCTCGCCAAAGTGCAGGTAGCAATTCTTCGACATGTTCTTCACATTCTACAGCGATCGAAGAAGCTAATGCAATCCTCATTGAGCAACACAACTTGAGCTTCAAGAAACTAGACGCATGATTGAAGATCAGAGAAGGTTCTCCGTGATGCAGTCTAGACAAATGGAAGAAATGATGAAGAAGATTGAAGAATTGAGTCAGGCACATGGAGGATCGTAAGGCATCCGCGGCCTTCTTGCTTTCTTGCTAATTTCTTGCTTTCTTGTATTAATTTCCTATTTCAAATTTAAGACTATGTTATTTTTATATTTATAATTCTAATACAATTTCGATTTCGATATTTTATTGACTGTTTTCATTGTTCAGTTTTAATTTAAATTAAATCAAAATCGAATAGTGAAAAATATAAAAATATAAAATAAATAAAGAATAATAATATTTTAAAAAATTAAATGAGATTTCCGATGCAGCACATATATCAATAGAAAAGACTATTTCCAATGCATGTGCACGACATCGAGCATCCGTTTAGCGACGCACCTTCTTCGGACTTGAGGCTAACGTCGGTGGATCCCAAGGGGTACGTCGACGCATAACAAATGTTTCGAAAAAAATGTCGGGAGATATAAACTGCCATGGTGCATCAGAGATGGTTCTCCCTAAACATTTTCCCAACGTGATTCTCGTCGTTGAATAATACGTCGGGAGACCCACTTTCGACATTTTTAAGAGTTGCCCCAACGCGCTACCGCGTCGGGGAAACCCCAATCTCTTGCAGTGTTCTCAAATGTCATTGTCTTTCATGGATTTTATTTCCTCTTCCATATAATTTATCCATTTTTTAGAGTTAGAACTTTGTAAAGCTTGTTGGAAGTTGATTGGATCATCTTCCATTATGCTTATATTATCCTGATGTTCATGAAGAAACACAATATAATCATCTCAAATTACACTTCTCTTTTCTCTAGTGGACCTCCTTAATGGCACTTTTTGAGGTTGTTAAGTTTGAACTTTAGGCTCAAGGAACTTCATTGTTTTGCTGTTCTATAATTGGTTTCATAGTGAATTCAGGAATTGTTGTCTGAATATCATCTATATCCACGTTAGGAAGAGAAATAAATTCCTCTTTAAAGACAACTTTCTTTATGTTATCTTCCCCTCAAACTCAACATCCTCAATATCATCTAGCATTTTTAGTCTCAAAAAACGATCTGGAAGTGGGATCATAAAATTTGAAACCCCAAGAATGCTCAAAATACCCAACAAAATAGCAGCTAATAGTTCTTGAGTAAAAATTTCTTTCATTGGGCCTATAAGGCCTAGCCTCACATGGACAACCTCAAACATGAAGTTGCCTAAAACTAGGCTTATTTCCTATCCACAACTCATAAGGGATTTTACCCACTGCTTTAGTAGGTACCCTATTAAGGATATATGTTGTAGTCTTTAATGCCTCACCCTAGAGGGATTCCGATAAAAACAGAATGACTAATCGTACTTCTACCATATACTTGAGTGTTTTATTTCGTCTTTCTGCCACACCGTTCATGTTGAATTTTCCTGACATAGTGTATTGTGGGATGATCCACATTCCTCTAGGTATTTGGAAAAGGGTTCTGGACGTTGTTCACCTAATCCATCATATCTATCGTAGTATTCATCACCACGATCATATTTGAAAACCTTAATTTTCTTTCCAAGTTGAAGTTCAACTTTAGCTCTAAAAGACTTGAAAACGTCCAAAGATTGAGACTTCTAATGAATTAAGTTTAGGTACTCATACCTTGAATAATCATCTATGAACATAATAAAGTATTGTTATCCATTCCAAGAAGCTGTAGGAAATGGGCCACAAATGTCTGTATGTATTAGTTCTAAGACGTTTAAACATCTGTTAGCACCTAATCTTCTTATGTTTGTCTGTTTGTCCTTAAAAAATTTCAAACAAACTTCAAATTTGTTCAAATCAAGAGGAGTCAAGAATCTCAACTAACACAAGTCTCTAAATTTTCAATTTAAAGAGTGACCTAAGCACTTGTGCCACAGCATAACAGACTTCTCATTTAATTTACGCTTTGTACCACATGATTTAGAGCTTGTAGCTAGATGAAGCATAAGAACCAAGCATGTATAGATTATCAATTAAAGAACTGGTACAAATAAGCACAGAGTTTTGAAAAAGACTAACTTTATTATTTCCAAAAGAATAAGAAAACCAAACTTGTCCAAGCTGGAAAAAGAAACTAAGTTCCGTCTAAATGACGGAATAATAAAAGTTTCATTCAAATCCATGAAACAGCCAGTTTTTAAAAGTAATAAAAAATTGTCAATAGTTTCAACTACGACTGCTTTGCCATCACCCACATAGATGAATCTTTCAGCATCATTTACCAGTTGGCTCCATAGGCCTATGCATTGGTATACTTATATGAGTAGCAGCACAAGAATCTACCCACGAAGTATCTGTAGGTATAAAAGCTAAATTAACTTCAGAACAAATAAAACTAAGAAGTTTACCCTTCTTTATGTTTCCATTGTTCTTATACCTCATGGAAGTTAAAGTAGTTAAAAGACTACTTGCTTTCCCTTGTTCCTTTTTAGCATAATATTTTCAATTTTGGGAAGGAACTTTTTGGCATTTTCACTTTCAGTGATAGAATCCCAAAAAGACTCTTGAATGGAGTACCTAATAATCATCAGACTTGCTTGATTTGATCGTTCCCACTTCTCAATATTTTTCCTATTCGACTTTTCCTTAGTAGAAGCAGGTTTATCAATCCTTAATGCAAGGTCTAGATCCATTCACTCGAGAAGTATCTCTAGGATTTCCTTTCAAATCTTAAAATTCGATCCATTAAACTTAAGGATTGAATTTAGATTTCCAAATATTTGAGGAAGACCAACTAAAGAAAGAACAAGCAAATAAATTTTATGCTCACAATTAATAGATGTCATAAAATATGACAAAATAATTTCACATATATGGTGGGCCCATTTACAAGATACCTAGCATAATATTGATGTCCAACCTTTGGGTAGAGACATCAACTGTAAGTGGTACTCTCAACGTAGTAATCAAAGCACTGACAGTAAACTCTGTCAAAAAATTAGTCTTTCTTTAGACCAACTACTTTTCACATGGACCAAAACATTAGCCTTATAACTGTCACCTACTCATTATCACAAGCATACTCATAATTTAGCCAAATAATTATCTTCCTTTGGGTCTATAATTATTCGCATAAATCATTGAACATGTACATCCTATATTCTAGAATTAAACTAATCTATATAATACAGGCTTGTGACACCCCAAAACTATTAAGTTAACTTTAATTTTTGTTATGTCGAATTTTGGGTGTTATGTGTCAAAATGTTTTAATTGTGGAAGTTAAGTGTTTTTTGAATGATATGTGGTTAATTTTTTAATTTGGAATTCTATTGTTACAGTTTTGATATTTTTTTTGAATTGATTGGTATGTGAATTAAATTTGTAAAGGTGGAAGTGTTATGAGTAATTATTGTTAGGTGTATATAAAGTTATGGAGGAATAAGAATAATTATATCATGGCATAATATAATTATTAAGAGAAGTATATTATATTTTTGAAAAGAAGGAAAAATTTTAAAGTTGATGGAATGGGTTGTTAATGAAGAGAGAGAGGAAATTAATAGGAATAGGAAGAGAAAAAGGAAAAGATGAGTTATTTGGGGAAATTAAATAATAATAATAACAATAATAATATTATTATTATGGGGTAGTTGCAAATTTAGCAATTAGATTCAAAATAATTAAGTATGTAGCAATATTTTAAAAAATTTGCAAATATAACAAAATTTGACAAATTCTATCAATGATATAAATCTATCAGTGATAAACCATGTTGCAAATATTGGTTTATCATTGATAGATCTATATGAGTCTATTAGTGATACATGTCTATCAGCGATAATTTTGCTATATTTGTAATTTTTTTAAAAATATTGTTGTATCCTTAATTATTATTGCTAAATTGGCCATCTATTATAATTACCCTATTATTATTACTATTATTGTATATATTTAATATCCACTCAAGGTGCGTGCAATTCATCTTCTTCCTCCCTTTACCACGCAAACCCTAGCCGCACGCCGCCACCCTCCTTTGGTCATCTTCTCCATCTGTTTCTCTTCATTTGCTGGTTGCTCAGATGGAGACAAGGAGTGCTGCTAGCCAAGAACGTTGTGGGTCGTTTTACACTAAGTTGCCAAAGTTGAAACTGTCCCGCCACAGTCGTCTGTCAGCGTCTGTTCGTGCTCTGTTCTTTGTCACAACCCCACCATTGAAGGGTGCCACTACTACTGATCATTGTTTACCAGTCACACCTCTCCGTCAAGCTTTAGACGAAGCCCCACCATCTACCGCAGTCGAGCCTTCACCAGCAGAACACGTCCCTCTCCACCGAGCCACACCAGAGTTGTTCTTTAGTCGAGTCGCGTGTCCAAGTTGAAGATCCTCCACCGAGCCTCATCCAAGCCAAAATCTCTTCTAGCCGAGCCATCTTCAAGTCTAGCCTTTTGCAACTTTTTGAGCCATTTGGGTGAGTTTGTGTGGGTTTGGTACACCCAATCAAAATATTTTTTTATCTTAAATGAAATTGTATTTAGAATAAGTTGATTTATGGTTGCTTGAAGGTTCAAGTGTAATTGGAGGAATTGAGACTGTGAATGTTTCATTTAAGGTGGTATTGGGATCAATCTTAATCTTAGGGTAAGGTTGGATAGGCTTGGTTGCTTAGTTAAATAGTAGGGTGATAGTTGACAAAATTACTGATTTTAATATTGTTCATGTTTAGGACCGAGTCTTGAAAGGAGTTGATTGTCAACCAGTGAATTATTTGCTTTAACAAATCTCCATGTAAGAGATTTTCCTATTAGACCCTCCTTTGGATGTATGTTTTGTGTTACTGTATTACTCAGTAGTGTACTAAGGGAGATATGATATGATCCTTTCAGATGACCGTATGAATGGTTACTTCAGTAACCATATTATGATTGAGACATGCAATGATTAAATATGCTATAATTGAGTTATGTTTGACTGAGTATGATATCAATGTTATGGTATATATGTATAGGCTATAGTGTCCAGTTTACCTGTTAGAGTTGTACCATATGGGTGTCCCTTGGGATCACCACCTATGTATGCCTGTGTGGCTAGTTTGATGTGTGATTAAACGGGGTCACTTAGAGCTTGACTCTCCTTTAGGATGATTCCTTCGGGTTCATCGAGAGCCCAAATATGTCCCTACAGGACCACTAGATAGTGTGCGTTCGAAAGTACAATAATATGCGGTAATTTATTATAGGACTCTAAAAGGAGGTTAACAGACACATAGCGAGATTAATAGTGGGTCTCTTACTGGGTATAATTTATACTCATTCTTTTACATGTTTAATTTCACAGATAAAGGTAAAGGCAAAGGCAAGTTGGCTAATGACAAGAAGTGACCGTGGTTCGCCATAGAGGAACAATTTTTTTCCGTATTTTTTTTATGTTTTCAGCATTTAATCTTTCATAAATTAATTTTGAAACCACGATTATATTTTAGTATTTTATTTTATGGGCCCAAACTGATTTTTAGTAGTTATTTTAATTATTTAATTATTTTTTGTTATTTAAAGCAATTCCTTAAATTTTTATTATTTTCTTGTATATATATAAATAAATAAAAATTCCGTATTTATTGAATGGGTAGCGATTTCAACATAGTAGGAAAGTTGGGGCGTTACAAGGCTACTTTGACAACATGTTATTTTGACCAATTCAATCTAAAATATAAGACATAATAATAATAATTTTATTATTGTAAACAAATAATAGAGGAAGAACACCAAATAATCTTTACCAAATTTCTCCCAATAATTGGATACGTTCACTACAAGAAATATGACTTATCGCGACACACAAAACGATGTCACTTAAACCTGCATCGGTGTAAATCAATCTTTAACAACATCGCACTCTCGACGTCGCCGTAAAGGACTTTCTGCGATGCACAACTCCTTCACGTTGCGGAATGTTTAATATATAAAATATGATTTTAACTTTTCGCGACGTTGCGAGGCTACGCGTTGCGGATTCGTCAGATTCTACGACGTCTCTACATCCACATCACAAAAAGTGGGTATTTAAATTCGTAGACTATACTTTCTGCGATGCTAAGAAGCTTCCACGTCGCGGAATATCTTGATTGTTTAAACTTTTTGTGACATCAGTCCCCGACGTCGTAGAATCCTGCTAATCCACGACGTGGCACCGCAGAAAGTGGAACAAATTTATTACATTTGCACGGAATCCGCGATGTGGATGGTGCCACGTCACGGATTAGACAGATATTCTACGACGTGACGTCGCAGATTATCGAGATACCGCAATGTCGACAGTACCACATCGCAAAAAGTTTAACCGTTTGATTTCCGTGCAAACTTTTCTGCGACGTGCGTCTGACAGACGTCGCAAAAAATGAAATGAATTTATTACCTTTGCACGGAATCTGCAACGTCGGAAGCCCCACGTCGCGGAAAGTGGAACAAAAATAAATTCGTTTTCCCACTTTTTCGCGATGCGGCGTCGCGGATACCAACATTACGCGATGTTTTCGAAGAAGTTGTAGAAAGTCCTGCCTATTTAACCCATTTTCCATTCGGTGATTTCATGGTGGTTTAAACAACATTTTGAGAGAAAGATACAATTAATGTAAAATAAACATGTGAATATCTCAAAATTAACCCATTAACGTTAAAATACAATTAATGTAAAATAAACATGTAAATATCTCAAAATTATCATTCAAATTTAATTCACCAAATGATCAAAATGATCAAATTAAACATGAATTCACAACATGATCAATTAAACTTAAATTCACCACATGATTAATCAAATCGTGAATCTAGATCACTTAAACTTAAAATCATAATATGATTAATCAAAATTTGAATCTAAAACAATTAAACTTAAAACCATAATATGATTAACCAAATCTTGAATCAAGAACAATTAAACTTAAAACCACAGTATAATTGACCAAATCTTGAATAAAAAACAATTAAACTTAAAACCTCCATATGATAAATCAAATCTTGAATCAAAAAATATTAAACTTTGAAACCACAAGATGATTAATCAAATCTTGTATCAAGAATCATTAGGCTTTAAAACCACAATATGAATTAATCAAATATTGAATAAAAAATCATTAAACTTACAATATGCATGATTAATCAAATCTTTGAATTAAGAATCATTAGACTTTAAAACCACAATATGATTAATCAAATATTGAATCAATAACCATTAAACTTTAAAACTTCAACATGATTAATCAAATCTTGAATCAAAAAACCATTAAAAAAGAAAAATATTCTAACAATTTCACATGAAATTCATACTCCGATACCACTTGTTGGAATCAACACTACATATCTAAATGATAGATTAGTCCAAGATCATTCATGCCAAATTGTCAAGAATAAGTTACATACCTGATTAAATTGATGATGGCTATAGAATAGCAGTTGTCTGCTTACTATATGACTATTGTCTTCCTCAACAAAAACCCTGAATGCCCTTAATGGGATCTTTCTCTTGATGGATACAAGAAAGATCAAGTGCTTATTGTTTTGGTATATTGAGGACCATAGCCCTAAGTTTCTTTATATACTAGTTCAATTAAGATCTCCATTAAATCCTAATCAATCTAGGAATAGGCTTCTACCCATTTAATTCATACTCAATTAAAAATATTTGACTTGAATTAAATATATCACATAACAGACCTAATTTAATAAAATAATCCAATGTAATAAATTATTAATTTATATACATAGCCTGTATTATTTAAATATGTCTAACATAAAATCCCATATAACATTGGAGATAGTGAGAGAAAAAATAGTCATTAAATCCGAAATACGCATCTTGGGAGTCCCTTCCATTGAAAAAATTTGGGCTTTTCAGTCAGTCCGCTTGTTTTTGAGTATGGTGAATAAAAATGTCTGGAGTTTTTTGGCATTCTCTGTTAAATATGTCTAATTTTTATCTAACTTTTGAGCTTCATCCAAACTAACAGACAAACTAGATAGCCAACAAATATCTTATAATTTGTTGTTAAAGATGGGCATTGGGAATTTTATTTTTTATTTCATACAACTATTGTTAGTTTGAGTAATGACATAAGAATGACCAAGAAACTTGGAAAAATCTCATGTACTATTCTATGGAGTGCGTTGTGAGATTTCTCAGTGAATGTTGAATCTGAAGCTTCCATTTTCGCCTTTGTTTTTCATCATTCTATTCATAAGTTGTATGATATATCTCTGATATTTGATTGGGTAGTTCTTAATTGTGTCGAGATTGTCTCACGTTGGGGTTGGGTTTTCATATCATGGAAAAATTGGAAGGCTGGAACAATTAAAAAT
>JBBPDI010051061.1:0-20662 GCA_037974545.1 Cucumis variabilis
AGGGGATATTTTGGTATTTAATAAAATATCATGCAAGTGAATAAAATGCTATTTGCTAAAATTCAAAAGAAAAAGTACTTTTGCCATTTTTCAAAATGAATCCAAAAAATGTTGCTATATCTCTTATTATTCCTTAAAATTCATTCAGTATCTTAGGTTAGGACCATTTTAACCTAACAATTTTTTTATATAATTGATTTTCAAAAATATAAACAAAAATTTTCTTGATATAAACAAAATATTTCCTTAATTATATTATACCAATTTTATTATATAGTTGATAACTTCCATAATTATTATAATAAATAATCAACATTTAGTATTAGGATATCATTTAATGTATATATACTTTTAACATGCTCTAAATTCTTAGCTAATATGGTAATAGTATATTTAATTATTTTTACAAATTAACTGTACAATATCAAATTTTCACAAACATATTTTTCGGCGCCGTCAACTGTTTCATTTTTCTCCGATCAATTTTCCAGTTTGGTTTTTCGATTTTGTTCTTCCCCTTTCCATCTCCTTCAAGTCTATCCGGTTAGTTTAGTATTTTTTCCTTCATGTTTCTTAATCCTTTCTATTTATTTATATTTTTGTATAATGAGTTACCGTAAATCTACCTCCTAAACACTATGTTCAATGAGTTTTGCCTTCCAGTCATGTCCTTCATTTTTTTGTTTATCACATCTTCCAATTCGTTAGATATACACATTAATGCTAATAGTATTTTGTTTTATTATGACATATTCTTGTTATCTTAGTCATTTTTTTGTTTACTAAAGGTTCCGTGAACAATATATACATTTATATACCACTGTTTAATCTACTTATCTTATGTGATTTATCATATATATACATCTCCATATTTTGTTTCTTAAATGTGCCGTCAGTGTTATATTCTATTATATACCACTAAATAATACATTTATGTTTTGTGATTTATTAGATATATACAACTACATATTTTTAATAATACATAACTTGAAGTTGAAGTTTTATTGTTTATCAATGCATACACAAATGATGTTATCAGTATATATATTTATATATATACAATAACACGTATTTAATGACACATATAGTTCTATTGTTTCTTGTCATATATGACCAAAATTGTTGTATATTTCGATGATTTTTTCAATGATTCCAACAACTACACTAGTTATAGTGTTTCCAAAATATTAGTCAATGAACCTATGCCTTTTAAGAACTTATCTCTTTTAAAGACTTATACAATATCCTTAGATCCAAGTTAGGTAGTTATATTGATATGAATAATATTGATATATATTTCTATCTAGGTTCTATAGAATGTCTTAAGAAGGACTTGACTATAACCAATGATAATGATGTTAAATCAGTTTACCATATAAAAACATCTAAAGTTAAGCAACACAATGTGCTTATTGTTCATTCGATTGGCCTTTTAGCTATTACTTTAAGTTCTTCGTCTTGTAGTTCATTTCAAACACACATCCATTCAGATAGGGGATGTTTTTTTTTTTTTTTTTTTAAATATAGATATGTCTAAGATAGATATTCTGCCTTTTAACTTAAAATACATGAGATGTGAAAGCTTTGTTGAAACAGCCATTGCAAGCCATTACTATTAGAGACAACTTTCAATACGTTATACTTAAATCAAACAAGGAAGTTTTGATTTTGCAATGCGTATTTGAAGATTGTTTATGGTCATTACGTGTTTTTTGTTGTTTCCATAGGGATAGGACATTGTGGGTTCTTACTAAGTTAGATTTTGAAGATACATGTTCTGTACATGTTCCTTTAACATATCACAAACATATTACCAGCTTAAACATTATCGATTCCTACTAGGTTCGATGTTGAACATATATGTTCCGTAGATGTTCCTTTAATAGGTCACAAAAAGGCTACATTTTCTGTTATCAAGGACTTCATAAAAAACAAGATAAGTTTAGCTGGTTCAGAGCTCCACTCCTTTTGATATAGTCCATTAAATTAGTAATGAGCATAGTTTAACCATTAGTTACCAAAAAAGCATGACGTGCACGTGAGGATGCATTGGATGAAGTTAGAGGATCTCTGGAGGACTCTACAAGATGTGTTACCAAAGTTTGCTTACATGCTGGAATTCAACAACTCATGTATATCTTTAATATACATCCTTATATAAGAAATAATATTTTTCTTTCATGTATTGTTTTATTAATATACATATTTTTCATATTCATAGGATCTGTTATTGAATACAAAGTTGATGTCGAAAGTAGATTTCTATACTTTTTTATGACATTATCTGCTTCTATTTTCGGTTGATAACATTGTCATTCAGTCATTTCTATTGATGAAACAAGTCTCAAGAATAAGCATGGGGTATTTTTTTTATCTGCTTCAACAGATGATGTCAATGATCAGATATTTTCACTAGCTTTTTGTGTGGTTTATTCTAAAAATGATTCCTCATGGATGTGATTTTGCAACCAATTGAAAAGAATAATAGGTGAAAGAAATGGCGTTGTCATAGTATCTGACAAACACAAAAGTATATACAAAGCCATAAAGGTAATATTTTTCAACGTTCTACATTGCATATGTCTGGTTCATTTATTTAGGAACTTGAAGTTGAAGTATAGATGAGTACTCGATAACATTTTTTCATGCATGTGCAAAAGGCTTATAATCTTGTAGACTTTGAGCACGAGATACGTTTGTTGAAATTTGGTGCCATTGGTATACGTGAGGAGTACAATCAATTGATTTTTCTAGGTGGTCTCGTTCGTACTAACTACGTAGTAGATATAATGTCATGACCACTAATATATTTGAGAGTTTGAATTTTGCATGATCAAGGCTATGAAGTTACCAATATGTTCCATGCTTGAGGTTTTAAGAATGATGTTGCAAAAATGGTTTTTTTGATAGACGAAATAAAGCATACTATCAAGTTACATATTTTACAAAAACAATTGAAAGTATTTTAATGGAACAAATTGAACGCAGTCGATCTATGAAGGTATTTTTCCTTTAATTTTCCTCACATATTCTATATATACTTAATCATATTATTTACATACGTTATGTAATTTTCTATTTAATTACCTATGTAGGTCAATTCCATTAACAATAAGAAATACCAGGTTATCCATGACACCTCTCAATATGTTGTGTACTTGCCTTCAAAGATTTGTAGTTGTATAATGTGAGATATATTGCAAATACCTTGTGTCCATGCATGTGCTATTTTCACAATGAAGCATCTGCTAATAAAGTCATATGTGTCACATTTTTATTTGAACATCACATTTAGTTCAATATATAGAGAATTAATAAATTCCTTAGGCGATCATCGACAATGGCAAATACCTGACGATGTTATGTCGATTGTCATCCTGTCGATCCAACAAGATTAGAATTTCTTCTAAAAATGAAGTTCAAGAGACGCGTTAAATGTGGCCATTGTGGACGTGTTGACCATAACCAAAAGAGATGCAACTTTCCTTATTGAACTAGTTTTTCCTTCTTATTATTAGATTTTTATTATGTTGTTTCAAACTTTTATTTCAAATATTCATATTTAAATGATGTTCACTTTCAATTTTTTATTTAATTATTTTCTTTCCATATTTCTTCATAATTTTTCATTTACTCTACTAATCAAAGTTCCTCAATTTATTATATTTAATATACTACCTTTCATACATAATCACTATTTTTTTAAACGAAAAAAGTTTTATTTCTTACATAAGATATGAATATTTGAAATAAAATACATAAACCAATTTAAAAAATTGATAACCAAACCTTTCATTCCTAAAATATACATTGTATTATTTCATATATACTATACATAAACCAATTTAATGTATTCTCCCAAATTCAATCACTTTCTCATCAAAGTCCTTGGATCTTCAATTCTTTCATCAAAGTTCCTAAATCGCAAGCATATTCAATTTTCCTCAACTGTATTACGTCATAATTATCACATACATTACATATACTAGAGGACAAGATACATTGCATATACTCATCATAATTTTTCTCACCCATGTTCCTATAAACATAAACAACATTCCTCTAACATGATACATTTCAAACATGACCCACATTTTAGATATACCAATAAGAATAATTAATTCTATAATATCATATATTATAGCATATAAAAAATATACACTTGGAAAGGTTTAATGTTCAAAATTTATAGTAACAACTGGCTGATAATCCACAAACAAGTTTCTACATTTAACGTTCATCAATTACTCTATTCTATGCAAATTCAATATACTAAAGTCCTTGTGAAAGCCGTTTAAAACTTGGTCTTCAAATGGTTCACAATTTAACTCTACTTTTTCCTTAAGCTCGCAAATCCAAATTTTGTTATGAACGAATACCTCGCAATCTTTGAAGGTAGAGTTCCTCTTCTCATGCTCCTCCTTACAACTTGCTGATAAGCAAATATATCTCTTCTTCAAACGTGTTTATTCATATAGATCTTAGCATGATATATACGTATATTAACTGTAGTAGTTTTCCCAATTACTCTTTGCTAATTCTATAATTTTTACACTTTGTTATCTTTTTCTTGAATTGTTGCACTACTCTTATCTTTCAGTAGTTTTTTTAGGCTTTCAACCTCAAACAGTTTGTCCATCATTATATCCAATGCTCCATGGTGGCCAACATTATTTCCTGAAATCTTAAGAAGTACTCAACATCTGAACGTTAATATCCTCATCTTATCTTAAGCGTTCTCCTTTGTCAAAAATTTTATCAGCTTCTTTTGTAGTTTCACCTTAATGGAACGTGATTTGTTCCATGAATTCTTCTTCAAAAAATATAGCCTTGAATTCAAACTATTGCAGGAAATAAATACGTATATGAATACAATATATTGTGGTATAATAATTATATTCATAGTAATTTAAAAAAATAAGATTCAACATCGAAATATAATACTTGTTCATTGTCAAAGACCCTCCTCGCAAGGTCCTTCCACCTTGGGTAGCTGTCAACAACCCAGTTAAGCATGTACACATTTCTCTCATTCACTCTTTTTGCACAGAATATTGAAGGTCTCATCAACAGGGGTATACACTCATATGCCCACACCAGAAGAGAAAAGGCAAATCCAGCAATTCCAACGGCTAGGGCAGAAGGGTTTATTTTTTTTATGGATTTCTTTATAGAATCTATAAGAACATAATACCCAATTCTGCCCTATGGATATACATCAAATTGGCTTTCATCATCTAACAATTTTATGTGATCCATATCCACCCCGTCGTTAATTGTTTTCCTAATAGAAAATTTTCAAGGAAGTAAATCTTTGTCATTTGACCTTGTCCTCATCTTAGTTTTTTTGAATCATTAAAAATGTACGAAACCCGTGATCTAGGGATGCTGTCTTCATTCTTGAAGTATTTTGATAAGAATTTATCCTTCAATTTTTCCATATCTACAAGCAATAATGGTCCACAATTCAAGCTTGTGATTGCTTCAAATTTTCTTATACCAAATTTTGCTATATGTCCTTTGAAATTGAACTATAGTTCATCTTCCTTAGTCAATGTACATTGTCTTCTTATTATGTGATATAACAATTGTCTTTGGAATTTTGTTATTTTTAAATTCAGGAAACACCCAAAAGGTGAATTCTTAAAAGATATCTAATTGGTCTCTATTTAATTTTCTTTCTAATATTTTTAAGCACATCTATACAGGCATATATATACTTAATTTTTGTATTCTAGACCATTTGTTCCTTTTCAGGAGCAATGATGCACCCTGCAAACATACACAATAGAAAACTATCATATAGTGAACAATATATATCATACATCATTAATGATATATGGTTCTATTGAAGTTATACTATATATCATATAATAGGCAGTATATATAAAGTAACATTATTATACCTCACAAACATCCTCCTTTGCAACGCTTGTTTTCCCATTTTTCTTCTCCACTCTAGATTTTTGAATACATAATAACATGTTAGTACCATTTCGTAATGCAAAATAAATTACATGGTATGTATCAAACTTTTTTATGTATATATATAATATACCTTTTTTGTTTATGTTTTTCGTATATTCTCAAAACTTCTCTTTACTTCTTTCCCCACTTCTTCTTACTCGTTTTCCATAATTTTTTTTTCTTTTCAGATTTTGAATCCTTTTTATTAGATTTTTTTATTTCCTTTTCTTGCTTTATCTTCACCATCTACCTTTCTCTTCTTCAACACCTACATTTCATATAATTAATTAAACGTTATATTAATGTATAGTTTGTTAAAAGTACAACACAATTATTTAACATACATACATTTTCAGATTCAATTATTTTCTCTTTGTTCTTTGAGATTTCTTTTAACAATTTCTTTCTTAGCAATTTGTACATTATCCTGTAAAATTTCATTTTAAATATACCTATAAGTTTAAAAAAAACAAACAATGTTTTTTTTTTTTAAAAATTATCCATACAATATACCTCATCAGAGTCTGACCTATCTTCACAAGATACTTTGTTATCTCCTTCATTTATCTTAAAAAACAGATATGTTAATATATACCTCATCATAAATATCTTCATATGCATACTACCTTTATTAGAATATATACAAATGAACATACCCTCTTGATCATGTGTAGACATTTTTTTCTCTGTTGTTTCTAGAACTATGTTCGGTTTCACCTCTCTGTTTTCATCGTAGATCACTATTTGTATTTTACATGGTCCCTTTTAATTCATAGTCCTCATCCCCTGGGAAGACTGACTGTAGTGGTTAGTAGTCCATTGGTTACTTCTCATATCTCTCTTCCTAATCTTGAGAGTTAAAATTGCTATTGTTTTCATCTAATGTAATATATACGAATATCATATAATTAGTGAATTCGATATACCATATACCATATAATTTCATAAATTTACAACAGATAATATACCATATACTTTTGTATCACAATCGGCATCGAATCATCCTTGTTTCATTTCATAGGCCTAAACCTTGATCAAAAGACTTTTTCACTTTTATGCACCGTTTTCTAAACTGCATATAAAGATCACTTTACAATATATACTACCATATAACATAGGTAAATCTTAATGTATTTTCATTTAACACATCATATATAAATCTAAATACAGTTATAACTTTTATTTTAAACTATTTCTTAGTTCACAAAGAATGTATTAAAAATTATATTACATATTTCAAATATATTAAACGTTTTTTTTCTTCAACAGTATGAGACAAAAAAATTTGGTACTCTTAAACAGAAGAAACCCTAATTTTTTTCTCTCAGAATTTTGGTGCTTATAAATCTACATACTTATTTTGTTCGATTTCGATCTTAGACTGTGTTAATATGTTCAATATACCATAATGTATTTTGTATACAAAATATAAATTCGTACTTATTAAAAAATTTCTGAATTTTTTCCAAACTTCTCTACTTCACCGATCGTCGAACGCTTTTTCTTCACTGCATAGATTTTCCCTAAATGTTCTAATATCTTTCTTCTTTAGTGAAGAAAATAGAATGAGCAGTGTACTCTTTTCACAGAAGGAAAGTTTTTGTCCGATTTTTCAAATTACCAAAACCGTAACCCACCTTTCTCTAATCACATTTTCATTTAACGTTGGTCCACCTTCCTTTTTATCTATTTTTATTTTTTTAAAATATCTAATTACTATTAATAATGGGTACATTTGATTGAGCCCTATTTTTATGTAATATATTATCCCATTAAGGACATTTGTGAAAAATATGGAAAATTATGGTCCATTTTGTAATATGGTATACCATTTTAGGCCTTCTTAGTTAAAGCTCCATATTATAATTGCATAAAAAGAAGAAATAGAGGTGAAACAATAGAATGTCCAATGTGTTAATTGAACCATCTCTTGAATCTAAGTTTGATGAGCCAGGTGATGTTTTCATAAATATTTTAACAGTTTTTGTCATTTACGATAACTTTCTTTCAAATTTTATAATAATTCAATAGAGTCTTAATTAGGTTATATATTTAAAATAATTAATTTTATTAAATATGTCGCTTTGGCTAAGTGGTTAAAACATGTGTTTTAAAATTTATAATAATTTTTTTCACCTTTAAATTTAGTCTATAGTTGCATTTTAGACTATTGTTTTTCAATCGTAGTCCAACTTCATCCAAAAATTAGATTATGAATCACCATTATTCATTTTTTGTACACACTTACATGTACGTACACAAATTTAAAAAAAAGTTAATGTATTAAACATGTCGCTTTGGCCGAGTGGTTAAGGCGTGTGCCTGCTAAGTACATGGGGTTTCCCCGCGAGAGTTTGAATCTCTTAGGCGACGATATTTTATCTAAGTTACATTTTAAGACTATTCTTTTTTAATTGTAGTCTAAAGTACATGTACGTATAAAATTTTATTTTTTTAAACATGTCACTTTGGCTGAGTGGTTAAGGCGTGTGCCTGCTAAGTACATGGGGTTTACCCGCGAGAGTTCGAATCTCTCAGACGATGATTTTGTCTATAGTTACATTTTAGACTATTCGTTTTTAATCGTAATCCAAAGTACATGTATGTATAAAATTTTAATTTTTTTAAACATGTTGCTTTGGTCGAGTGGTTAAGGCATGTGCTTGCTATGTACATGGAGTTTCCCTGCTAAAATTCGAATCTCTCGGGCAGTGAAATTTTTAAATGAATATCAATAAATATTAGTTATCAATAAACAAAGCTTAATTATTATATATATATGTTTGTATGTACGTATTATTAAACACCATTATATGTATGTATGAACAGTTATTATTATTATTATTATTATTTAATATTGGCTGTTTAGGATTAAATAGTGGGCCTCTAGCCTCAGGCCATAATTTTGGAAGGGACAATGACATACATGACAATCTAACACAAAATTATTATAGCAAATCTAGTACAATCTTACATCTCCCTACTTAATAATAGACTACATGAGGTCTATAGTATATACTTCAATAAACTTGTCAATTACCAATATCTATCATCAATGAACTTATCAATGACCGTGGTTTATTAGTGATATATGTCTATCATTGAATATTTGTTGCTCATTGTTGTTATGTTGATGATATACCATATAAACACAAAAGTGAAATGATATACACATTAGTCATAGTATTTACTTCTGTTAGAATCTTAAAATATTTATGGGGAATATTTTCCCTTATTCCTTAATCTTTTCATTTTTTATTCCCTTGTATATTCTATTTATTCTCTCTTGTACCTATTGTAATATTCATTAGAAAATAATAACAACAAACAATCGTTATTTTCCTCCTGATACTCGAGTTTCTAGGTAAATCGGTGTGTACGCTTTGTCTCTCCTTTCAATATGGTATCAGAGCGAGACAATGAATACACTCTAGAAAACACAAAGAGTGATGAAAATAACACAGAGGAAACAACCGTCAGTTTTAGTGTCATCGTCTTTGTCGCCGTTGATACTCGGATCAATGCTGCCATGGACGAATGGCTTCGCTGCCTTTAAAAAATGCCAGGAAACATCATTCGGTAGATATTCTCGTCGCCCACACTGTTAAAACCTCTCCACGTACCTCTATGAGTCGCCTACGTGCCGCTGTCAGAAGTTCATGTGTTGTCGCACACCCCATCGCTGAAGCTACACGTATCGATCCATCTTGTTTAAATGTCGTTGGCCAACCCAACTATGCCACCCTCATCTTCATCTGCTGCCTGTAATGTTCCCTACGTATCAATCGTGTTCTACCACCTAATTCCAATCGAGGATCATCACTTCTGCAGTCAAATTTGTATGCCCTGCCACTCAACGACCGTAGTTATTATCCTGATGATAAGAATCCTCAAATACACTCAACATTTGAGGTTGGTGAATTTTTGGCAAATTTCAACCCTATCATGCAAGCTTCCTCATCGGAAATAGCTCAACAACAATTGGAAGGGCTTCAACAATAGATTGCAGCAATTGAGGCTACCCTAAGAACGACATCTAACACTCGAGTACTGATGTATTCTAAGAATCTGATAACCTCATACCCTATTTTATCTTCTTTCTATGTGAGTGAGAATGTTAGTCCAACCACACTTGGAGTTATTGTCCAGTCAGGTATACCTCAGTCATTTAGTCTCATTAGTATTGATGGTAACAATCTTTGGATCTTGGACTCTGGTGCCACATATCATTTAATCGGTTCCTCTGAACACTTTGTGTTTCTACATTTCGTATGCTAGAAATGAGAAGATAAGAATTGTTGATGGCTCCTTGGCTTCTATTGCCGGAAAAGGCCAAATTTCTCTTCTTGACGGGTTCTCATTATACAATGTGGTGCATGTGCCAAGAATTTCATATAATCATTTGTCGATTAGAAAGATTACTTGTGAACTAAACTGTAAAGAAACATTCTTATCCAATTCTATTTCTTTTAAGGACTTGAGCTCGAGGAGGGTGATTGACATTGCCCGACACAATAGGGGTCTTTACTTGCTTGATGATGATGCCCCCTTTAGTAGTATTTCTAGGACTAATCTTTTATCTTTCTACTTTACCACTTCTGAAAAAGACTTTATGGTTGTGGCATTTCTGTTTAGGCCATCCCAACTTTAGATATATGAAATACATATTTTATCATCTTTTCTCCAAAGTTGATGGTTCTTCCTTATCTTATGATGTATGCATACGAGCTAAACAACATCGAGTCTCATTTCCTTCGCAACCCTATAAGCCAACCTGACCTTTTATTCTAGTCGATAGTGATGTTTGAGAATCATCTAAGGTCACTACCTCCTATAGAAAATGATGGTTTGTGACCTTTGTTTATGACCATACTCGTCTTACTTGGACTTTCCTAATCTCCAACAAATCTGAAGTTACCTCCACATTTTGGGACTTCTATCACACCATAGAAATGCAATTCAATTACAAAGATTGCAATCCTGTGAAGTGATATTGGTCGTGAGTTTCAAAACCACTCTCTTAATTAGTTCTTATCCTCTAAAGGAATTGTTCATCAAAGTTCCTATGCTTACATCCCTTAACAAAATGGGGTTGCTGAAAGAAAAGATCGTCACCTTTTGGAAGTTGCTCGTTCCCTTATGTTGTCTACTTCTCTTTCTTTCTATTTTTGAGGTGATATCATTCTTACTGCCGCTCATCTCATAAACCGCATGCCTTATTGTGTCCTTTATTTCCAGACACCATTAGATTGCCTAAAAGAATCCTATCCCTTTGTTCACCTCATCCCTGATGTTCCCCTTTGGGTGTTCGACTGCACTGCCTATGTCCATAGCCATGGTCCTAACCAAACTAAATTTACCTCTAGGGCTCAGGCTTGCATATTTGTTGGATATCCTCTACACCAACAAGGCTATAAATGCTTTCATCCATCTTCACGTAAGTACTTTGTTACCATGGATGTCACCTTTATTGATGGTCGTCCTTTTTTTCTTCCATTAGCTTACTTGAAAGGGAGAATGTGAGTGAAAAGTCTAACTATATACTTCCTTTAAAGTCTTCTTATCCTACTGTGGTTATCTTACTTGACCCTAGCTCTCACAGTACAGTCCTACCAATAAATCAAGTTCCTCGGAAAACCTACTATAGGAGGAATCTCAAAAAGGAAGTTGAGTCTCCTGTTGTTCAGACGACTCCAGTGTAGGATTCTGAACCAATAAGAGATCAAGGTTTGACCGATTCAATTAATTCACAATGTAATAACAAAACATGTAAGAATGATAGGTTTGAGATAACTATTTTGGAAGATATGGGTGAGCAGGATAGTATTGATGAGGCCATTATAGATAGAAAGGACATAATTATTGAGAACGAGGTTGTTGCTGAATATACTGAAAATAGTAGCAGGTATGATTCATCTCTTGATCTTTCTATTGCACTGAGGAAAGGTACAAGGTCTTGCCCAAAGCACTCCATATGTAATTATGTGTCATATAAGAATCTTTCACCACAGTTCAGAACTTTTACTGAGACCTATGGTGTTGATTATTCATAAACTTTTTCTTCTGTTGCTAAATTGAATACTGTCAGAGTCCTTTTATCTGTTGCTGTGAATAAAGATTGACCTCTATATCAGTAGGATGTTAAGAATGCTTTCTTGAATGGAGACCTAGTAGAGGAGGTCTACATGAGCAGGCTTGGCTTTGAAGCCTAGTTTGGTCAACAAGTTTGTAAACTCCAAAAATCCTTATATTATCTGAAACAGTCACATAGAGCACGGTTTGACAGATTCACTACCTTTGTCAACTCCCAAAGGTACAGTCAGGGTCACTCTGATCATACTTTATTTACAAAAGTTTCCAAAACAGAAAAGATTGTAGTTTTGATAGTTTATGTGGATCACATTGTTTTATCTGGAGATGATCAGACTGAAATTAGTCAACTTAAGCAGAGAATGAATAATGAATTTGAAATCAAGGACTTGGAAAATCTGAAATATTTTCTTAGAATGGAGGTGACTAGATCTAAAGAAGGCATCTCCATGTCTCAGAGAAAATACACCCATGATTTGCTAACTAAGACAAGTATGTTGGGACGTCGTCCTGCTGACACTTCTATTGAATTCAACTGTAAACTAGAAAACTCTAATGATTAAGTTTCAGTTGATAAAGAACAATATCAATGACTTGTAGGTAAATTGATTTACTTATCCTATACTTGTCCTGATATTTTCTTTGCTGTGAGTGTTGTCAGCCAGTTTATGCAGGTCCCTTATGAGAATCATATGGAAGCTGTCAACAAAATTCTAAGATACTTAAAAACAACACCCAGTAAAGGGCTGATGTTTAGAAAATAGACATAAAGACCATTGAGGCATATGAGTTTGGGAATATGTGAGAAAATTTAGCTCTAGAAAGTCCTGTCAAATCTTTATCGGGAATGTGAGATACCATTGAAGCTTTTTTGTGATAATAAAGTCGTTATTAATATTGCTAACAACCCTGTTCAACATGATAGAACTAAACATGTTGAGATTGATCAGCATTTCATCAAAGAAAGACTGGATAGTGGGAGCATATGCATTCCGTACATCCCTTCGAGTTAATAGGTTGCTGATGTTCTTACCAAGGGGCTTCTCAGACCAAACTTTGACTTTTTTGTTAGCAAGTTGGGCCTCATTGATATTACATCCCAACTTAAGAGAGAGTGTTAGAATCTTAGAATATTTATGAAAATATTATGGGAATATTTTCTTTTATTCCTTAATTTTTTCCTTTTTTATTCCCTTGTATATTCTATTTATTCTCCCTTATACCTATTGTAATATTTATTAGAAAATAATAACAACAAACAATCATGGTTTTTCTCCCGGTACTGAAGTTTTCATGTAAATCGGTGTCTGCGCTTTGTCTCTCCTTTCAATAACTTCATTTACACTTAGGTGTAATTGCTTGCATATTTATTTTCTTTTAGATTTATCTTGCATACATGTTAAGATCTTTAAATTTGAGGCTAACTAAATGGAAGAAATGGAAATTTACTTAACACATCTTAATTACTTAGTAAATACCATGTAGTGAAAATAAAATCAGTAAACATCTCTTATTAACTCAAACTCAAAAGTTTCTACAACAGTACATGACTAGATACAAATTCTACAACAAAATTTAAACAAAGAAATGCCAAATGCCTTCCCAGACTTCAGTCCTCAACGATCGTTTATCTCATCAACTTGATCGTTTAGCTTTTTGATCGATCGCTTAGTCTTGATCGAATACTCTTTCAAACACGATCGCTTAGCATCCTAAACGATCTCTTACCTCAGATTGCTTGCCTGTCTACTCGATCGTTTACCTTTCCAAACGACCGCTTACCTCTTATAATTCGGAGAGAGTTAACTTAAAACATAAGTCAAAAGACTTATTGAGTGATGCTTTTAGATCCTTTTGGGAATACAATTAATAAATCATTTTTGTTTAAACATAAGCTAAATGCCTAAATTCCAGAACATATTTCAAATCTCATAAATACACATTAGTTTCACCTATTCCTTACACCAAGACATGAACCACTCTCGTGTATGGACAATATGTGATGGCTTTTTCGTTAACATCCTTGAGAATTTCTCGATTTATTCTTTGTTGTCTTTTATGCATTGTCCCACCTTATTCCACAATGCAAGCTTTCTCTACATGGTTACCTTTACTCATTATGTGTACATAATAACTAGCTCATTGATAGAAATAAAACCAATAGTTTACTCTCAAACAAGGCTTACAATACAATCAATAGGACATGAATCTTTAACTTTAAGACATAACCTTAAAACTTTCTTTCAAATGCTTTTATGTAAACGTAAACATGAATTACATGACATATGAAACGTGAGACTTTGAAAGCAAAGCTTTTGAAAACTATAATCATTTAGAAAAATCACTCACAATACTAAGTTTCCCTCTTTGTTCAAAACTCTTCTCCAGTCTTATTCTCACTTAAGGACCTCTAGCTTTTCTCTTTTGTAAAATCTCATAATAGTAATCCTTTCCTTTTATCCTCTTCTCATATTTATACTAATCCTAAGTTGGATTAGTCATTCCTTAAACTCCTATAATTTTGCCAACTCATACTTAACTAAATTCTAAGTCTTCGCATGTTACGACACCCAAAATTCACTCCACTGATATGATAATTATAACCACGAAAACCTCTTTAAACCTCTTACATGATCGTCCAACCTTCAATATGATCTTTTAACCTCTTATATGATCGTTCAGTCCTCTCACACGACCGTTTATCCCTTTACACGACGTCTATCTTTCTTACATGATTGTTTATCTTCCTACACGATCGTTTACTTTATTATACGATCGTTTAATAAAAATATTTTTTCGCAAAACCTTCTATTTAAGCATGAGTGTTATAGCTGCAACAAGATGAATAACAAACTTACAGAAATAGTAATTTCTAATATGTTGTAGTTACTTTATTCATCTTTATAAAGAAATTAATATAATTATGGAGAGGTAAATACTCCTAGCTCATATTGACACAATGTCATCTATGTCTAGGGTTGTATGCTCTAAGGATAGAGACTTTACTAATATAAAGTTAAACACTAACATTGTAGTACCAATACGTTCAACAACTTCTATAATGACTCACACACAATTTATCTTCTAGTTAAAAAAAAAAATTAGGCTCCTTTTAAGCATGGAGACTCCCTAGCTATTAGATGTATTCACTATCTTTCATTGCCTTGTAAAAGGAGCACTTCAAAATGGAGCTAACTTCGTCTCTCTCTAAGTATAATAATCCTTCTCACCAAATTAAACTTAGCTTCACACTAAGATAAATCTAGAAAACTTCCTAATACGAGTGTACTGGAAAAGCTTATCGAGACTCATACAATTATTCAAAATAAGACTGTTACTTAGTCTAAACGACTATAGCAAAATTCACTCATACAATTAGGGTACACACTCTGCTTCTAAGTAGAAGTAAGCATGATAGACGAAAAAATTGGGCCGACTGGTCAAAACCAATCAAATCGAAGACGATTGGTCGGAGATAAGGAGAGATTTAGTTAGTTTCAGGTTGGAGAAATCCAAATTGATAACATTTTAAAAAAATATATTTAAAAGGCTTACACTGACCTAAATTGATCAAGTGACCGATCAATGATTAGTTTGTACTCCTTTATGGTCAAAGTCGACTTGAACATTTACTAAATCAACCATAGTTAGTTTGGTCTGAAAGCCAACTCCAATGACTGCTATATTCACTAATTACAATGTTTTTCAAATTACCACAAATAAATACTGCAACTTTCTTAAGTAGACATTCATAAATAAAACCAATATCATATGATCAATCTTCAACTAGAAAGAAAAGAGTTCCAAATAACAAAGCAACAACTAATAACTTGATAAAAAAAGGAAAATATTTCCAAATAGTTTCTACATAGGCTAAAATACCATGCTTTGATATATCAGAGAATAAGAAATGGAACCTAATAAACAACTAAGAAAAATATTGCCAATATTTAGTGCAATAACATTTTCCTGGCTTTTTCAACATTTTTCCCTTTAAACTTGTTTGCATGTGTATTTGACACTAATATTATTGTTATATTTATATTGTTAGAATAAATTATTATTATTTGTGTGTCTTCATGAATGGATGCATCACTTCATGAAAAGTATTAATAACTAAATTATAGAAAAGAGCATAACTTTTCAAATGACCACAAATAAGTTTATAAATAAGGTCATTTTCTATTTGGTCGAAGGCAGATTCATATCTACAATCATAAAAAGAATTTCTCTCTGTGTACCACAATGATCTTGATGTTCACTAGATCCATAAGGTATGTTCGTTGATCTTCTAGACGAGGTGCTACTCTTGAAAGAAAGGTGATCTGTTCTATTATGAGAGATAATTACTTTCAATACTTAAGCACTAGGATGAGTAAATTTGTCTTAAGGAGACAACGTGAATTCGTTGGGCTCAGATCTATTATAATACAAATATAATTCTATGTTTGTTGTGATGATAATATTGATAACATATATTTTAAGAAAATGATTAATGGAAGTTAAAAGAGGACTGAATACTTTTGTGTAAAAGAATAATTAATTCATTAAGCTATTTATGTTAAAAAATTAACAATTTAGACAATTATGTAATTAGCCTATTTATTTATGCTTCTATGTATAGAAACACCAATATAAAATAATAGCTCAATGACAAATCTAGCATAAGTGTGAAAATTATATTAGGAAGAAGATCATAAATGCTAAAATAGTTAATAAACGTATAAAATAATAAAATAAATATAAACCAATGATTGTTTGGGTTATATAATATATAAATTAACCCCTCCAGTTGCTAGGCGTTAAGATAGCTCAATTGGATATAAGATATATATTTTTCGACCAAAAGATTAACCATTTGAATTTTCATACCTCACACGTTATCGAACTAAATATATTTAAGTTAACCAATAATTACTACAATCACAACAATTAGTGTAAGGTATAGAGGAAAGTGAAGTTAGGAGAAAGTGTGACTAGGAACTAGGTTTTCGTGTGAATTCGACAAAGAAGGGTTAATTAAAGTTTTTTCTTTTTCTAAAAAAGCCGAATCCGAATTAATCATTTTTTTTGAAAAGGAGACAACGTGCAATGTAAAACTTTAGGGGGCCTCAAGAGAGAACCCTAAAGTGCTAACAAGACACTAGAATTTATTAAGAAGCGTTGCGAGATTACAGGTAGGGCTGGAGTAAGCCTAGAGGAAAGCTCTTAGTTGAGCAAAGATTTAAAGTTCAATGCTATAGTACTAGATTTGTAATCTTTGAATAGTGGGTGTCTACTACACGATAAGCCTAAGTAGTTACAAGAATCTTTCCATAAGTTTAATATTACACTCTTTTGTTTGTTATTGAAGATTCTGTTGTTTTTTTCAATCCAAATGCACCAAAGGATGGTGCTGCTGCGTTAAAGACGATGTTTCTCCTATTAGTTGGCTTTATTTGGAAAATGGAAGAGTAGAGGAATTTGACATTATTATATATCCACAAGATTATAATCAATTTGTCTGTGCAACATGCTCCACTGGAACTTATCTGATCTGCATTGAACTGGAAGATGGTTTCTATTTTCATCACTTAAGTTGCAAAGAACACACCAATTATGCCATCATGCATGATGGACCATAGGAAGAATTTTCACTTATTTGGAATTACAGATTTTCAAAGGTTTTTTATAGAGTTGAGCATCTAAAACATTATTGTAGCTTGGAGGGCCATTAAACATAGCTTCTTTGACCAAAAGGCGGTGGGGAATTGTTTATCACCTTTCAGATTCCACAATAGTTTGCTTATGCCTTTACTTTCACAAGGGTCTGGAACCGCTGTTTTGATCTTGTTCCAGATGAGAGTCTCTTTATCGTTTAAAGGTCTTCTGAGAGCTATGTTCCACTGTCTTCTATCGTTATCCTACACTTCCTTGATAGAAGCATTTGTCATTTGAGAGAGCAAAAAGCTTAGGGAAGTGGGTGGATAAAGGTCCATTAGAGTTTCATTTGCTGTGCCAGAAAGATAGGAGCTCGCCATTATTCACCTTCCAAGTGTAATGGTTTTCGAACCAACTAAGCCCTTTTATAATTGACCGCCATGGGACAATAGAGTTGGTAAATTTTCCTTCTGTTAGAATTATACCAAGATGAGAACCTTTGTACTTAGCCTGAATGATTTTTCTCCAAAGGGCATTTAGTTCCATTTGAAATCTCCACATCCATTTGCATAGGAGGGCAAAGTTTGTATCTCTCAAATTTGTGATCCCTAATCCACAATTTTCTTTTAGAGTTGTGACCTTTGACCAACCAATGAGATACCATGGGTTTCATTGCTTCATTTCCAAAGAAAGTTTCTCCAATGTTTCTCAATAGTTTTGTATATGGTCACAGGCACTTTGAAGACTGAGAGTTGGTGGATGGGAAGGCTATAAAGGGATGCTTTTATAAGCGTGAGTTTTCCTCCTTTAGAAATGTGAGAATAATTCTAGTTGTTGAGCTTCTTGTGAAATTTTTCTTCCACATTTTCCTAAAAAGCCTTTGCTTGAGGTTTTCCCCATAAAGGAACACCCAAATAGGAAATTGGTAATTAGTGCTTAAAAGGAATTCTCCAATCATTTAATTTGCAACTACATTAGCATGTTCCTCAGATATATTTATAGGACAATTAGTTGACTTTGAGAGGTTGATATTTAGTCCTAAAGCCTTTTCGAAAAGTCTAATGCCCATTCAAAGATTTTTAAGGTAGAAGTCTTTGTCTTCAATGAACAAAAGAATATCGTCCGCAAAGAGAATGTGAGACAAACTGTATTAGCTGTTAAAGATGGCCCCTTTAATTGCATTATTTTTCTCTAAATGGATCAAAAGTCTGCTGAAGTAGTCCATAACCAAAACAAATATGAAAGGAGAGATGAGGTCTTCTTGTCGGAGACCTCTATTATATTTGATGGGATATGGCTATGCGGTTTACCATTGATGAGAATAGAATATTGAATGTTTCCAATACAAGCACTAATCCAATTTCTCCGAGTAGCCTTTACTTTGAGCATATAGTCAATAAAATTCCATCTTACCGAATACTTTTTCAGTGTCCAACTTTAGGATAAAACCTTTGAATTTACTTGATTTCCAAAAGTCCATAGTTTCATTTGCCATTAATGTTGCATTCGTAATCTGCCTCGACGGTAATTGCCAGTCGATTGGCAATTATCTTTGTGATTATCTTGTAAAGAGAGGTGGTGAGGCTTATGGGCCTGTAATCTTTGGCCTTCGTGCAGTTTTCCTTCTCGGCAATTAGCGCAATAGGTGTGTTGTTCACATTTTTGTTTATGATGCCTTTGTTGTGGAAGTCCCTAAACACTTCAAGGATGTAAGTCTGTTTGGCTGCCAGAATCTTTTGTAGAATTGGATAGGAAATCCGTATAAGCTAGGAGCTTTGTTTTCTTCGAATGAGAATATTACTTTTTGATTTCCTCTTCATCAAACGGTGCACATAGAGAGGGATGGTAGGAATTTACAATTGGACACCACTTCAGATTTTCAATAAAATGATTGTCTTTGTTGCTCCTATTGAATAAATTTTTGAAGTGGCCAATAAAGTTCTCTGCTATGGTCACATTAGAGTTATATGAGGTGCCATTGTCGTCTATGATCTCTGAGATAAAGTTTCTTCTTTGCTTTAATTTGCCGTGCACACTTTGTGAAAGAAGGCTGTGTTTTCATCCTCATCCTTGGTCCATAACTTCTTTGCTTACTGAGCCCAAAATCGAGCTTCTTTGAGAGAGATATGGTTGAGGTCAACTTATGAGAGTCATTCTTCGATTGCTGTCAACCGAATCAAGAGAACTTTGCTCTTCCAATTTGTCAATTACATCAATTTCTAGAAAAATCCTAATTAATCGTTATGTTTTATGAAGTTAAAAATGTCATAAATTAGCAAAAATATGAAAATCTATGTTTTTTTATCCCCCACAAATTCACTTTCTGTCATTTATGACACATTTCTTCTTCTCTCCTATCAATTTGCTCGTAGAAATGTGCGATGGTAGCTCACTTTTGTTGTAGTACTAATTACTATTATTGAAGTTAGGAATATACAACAAATTTGTTACGAAAAGGTCTTGAACCTTTAACCTCAAGATTCAAAGAGTACAAAAATTGTTGGAGTGAGAGTTGAAACCTTCGACCTCATTATCAGAGAACTTAGTTCACTTTGTCGTTTTAAAGCTTAGTGATGAAATTAAGAATCTAATCATTATTAATTTTGAAAGAAATAAAATATGTTTTATCTATTGAACAATGGATGTGTAACTAACAATATCATGCATGAATGACTAACGAGATCACAAAACACCAGCATGAATGCATGAAAGAAGAACTTACATAATCTTTTGCTTTAATTTTGATGTTATACATTTCAAATAGTAAATCTGATCTCAACTTGTAAACATTGTTTCAAAACGATGTGATCAAAAGATGTTTTTTAAGGGAAAAATTTGTTATTTTTCCTTTTCTCTTTGAAAGCAAAAGAATATAATGGAAAGAATCTCATAATTAATTAATATAAAAGGGTTGATGGTACATAACATAGGAAAAATCAAGAACAATCATAATGTACAATTAATT
>JBBPDI010051195.1:0-20652 GCA_037974545.1 Cucumis variabilis
GTGAATTCCATCTTGTGTAATTATGTTTCCAACTCTCCACTCGGTCTTTTCTCCAAAATGATAAGCTTATTGAGTCGATGATCTGGTCACTCTCACCCGTACAAATCAAAGGACAATCCTTTGTGAATAGGAGTTCATAACACGGTCAGGATTATGACTAAGTTACCTAGGTCATCCTAGTAAAATAGAAATCTAACTAGTTAACGGAGTTACATCTAGTGGTTACTATTTCGCGGTCCGGTCTTATGCAAACTTATTTCATAGGATATCCTCACTCGCATGTCAACTACACGAATGCGTTGGATCATTGCATTTGTATCAAATACAAAGTGAGCCGTATCCATAGTGTTACCAGGATAAGGTACCCAATTTTATCCCTATACTATAGACCCTTTAAGCTGATCTCGAACATTGATCCCTGTATGTCTTTACATACTGTTCAAGACTCATTAAACAGATTAAGATGTTAGTTTATAGGATTTAGGTTATTAAGATAAAACTAATATTATAATCAATAACAATTATTACAATAATAACACTTTATTAATGAAAGTCAACGGATTATATTTACAGTCTACAAGTTTTAGAACATAAATCCCAACACTAAATGTACAATTTCGAGGGAAAAGGAAATTAAGAACTCAAATGAAAATATTAAGAGAATTGTAACCAAACAATTATGGTATTTTCCATTTGTTCCAAGGTTTCTTTTAAGAATGTTCAAGAACTCTGGACATGCAAAGAACTTGTGTTGACATACAACTGACAGGAAAGTAGATGATGTGTTAAGGTATCCAGTCGATACTCTATATTAGTGGTTGGTATACCATTTGTGTCCAAGTTTTGGGTCCAAACCAAGAAATCTGCGCTTAGACTTGTCCATGGATGATATCAATCCTTTCGCCGTGGCTATGTATGAGGAGGAAGTATTTTATGTTAACGATGTTAATCTTAGGATTTAAGCAACTAGAATACGACATAAATGTCTACCTTGTACCTAATAATGTTAGAGTAGCTATCGCTAGATTGTGTTTTTTTTTCAACGCTATTTGCTCCAAGACTTTGCAAACATCAGATTTAGATAAATTGCAGCAAGATGTTGTTGAAAAATTATGTTTGCTTGAAAAATACTTTCAACCAATCTTTTTCACTATTATGGTACATCTATGCAATCACCTTGTGCGAGAGGCAAAACAATGTTAACCCATATACCTATAGTGGTTGTGCCCATTCGAAAGATATATGAAAGTGCTGAAAAATTATGTTTGTAATAAAGATCGCTCAGAAGGGTCGATTATAGAAGCACACATATATGAGGAAGCTATTGAATTTTGTTATGAGTTTCTATCTAGGTTGGACCCCATTGGACTAAGATCATCTAAATCTTTAGAGGAAGGTTTGAACGAAAAATCATTATCCGTTGGATCATTTGTTACATCTAATCAACTTATGCTGAAACAAGTCCATTTACATATATTAGAAAACATTGAAGAAGTTCAACCGTATACAAAGTATAAGATTTATTAAGTTTGGCATGAGCTCTTTCTTTTATTTATGTCCTTTTAAATAAATGGTAACTCACTATTTTGATGTCAAATGGCCTTATGTAGACGACATGAGAGATGTTCGTTTAACCCACACGACCCTAGTCCCGTGAGGACCCAACCCAAACGAGGTGGGAAATCCTCGAACACATGGAGAATGAGGGAGGGAGTGAGGATCAATTTTTCCCCATTGACATTTTAGAGCTGAGATGGGGAATACATTCCCCGATCTCGACTGCAACTTCACCTTGAGAGTAAAAAATATGTGTACATAATACATATATATGTTTATCTAATGTTTATATATACCTAAACATATACATTTCTTTTTATAGTTTATATATATGTATATAAACATATACTTTTTTGTTTTGAACATATTTATAAATATATATATAGCAAAAAAAAGTGGAGGATATTTCCCCGCAGGGAACCTGACCCCCCACAAAATCCCTATGAGGAATTCTTGCCCCATTCCTCGTGGGGATGGAGAATGGGATCGAGGGTGGAGGCGAGGACGAGAAGTTGCATCCTCATCACTACCCCATCCTGTAGACGTCTATAGACGACATATGGAGCTTTTGAAAGCTTTCAACACCCAAAGGGAGAAAAATGAAAAAATGGTTGGGAGAATGTCGTCTGGCTGAAAGTATATTTGACTACAACATGGAGGGTGACAACATGAAGGTTCCAGTGGAAATGGTGTCGATGATGATTGTTTTGTCCTTGTTTCAGCAAGGGAAGGTGTTAATGTGTTTTCCTAAGAAGTTGGATGGCAATTGTTATGGCCTCCTCATTTGGTCATTTCCCCAAGACAAGAAGGTAATGTGTTTCTAATAGGTGGATTTGGTTTGAATATATTTCATGTGGATGACATTTTATGTTTTTGACCAAGGGAAAGCGTGTTGATCCAAGCTGACGTGCGAGTCAACTCCTTGACACTAATTTAGTGGACGTGGTGTCCACGATGATTGCTTTGTCCTTGTTTCAGCAAGGGAAGGTGTTAATGTGTTTTTCCAAGAAGTTGGATCACAATTGTTATGGTCTCCTCATTTGGTCATTTCCTCAAAATGAGAAGGTAATGTGTTTCTAACGGGTGGATTTAGTTTGAATATATTTTATATGAATGATATTTTATATTTTTGGCAAAGGGAAAACGTGTTGATCCAAGTTGACGTGCGAGTAAACTCCTTGACATTGATTTAGAGTTCACCAGTTGGACTATGATGTTTGCTTAGAGAACTTGAACACATTGGGTCGAAGATTCAAATGATCATACCTGCTGTTGAAGTAAACTCAATGCATTGATGATACATATTGTAAATTACCTCCTTGGAATTTCAATTACATAATAGAGTAACATGTACCACGCACTAAAGTCCATTATGTGGAACATATTTGTAGTTACCTCTACAAAGTGATGGAAAAGAATAAAACGTTGAGTTCCTACAAGTTTTTGGATGATGGCTCTGTTTTAGTTGGTACAAGAAGGTTGAGCATAGGTCCTGGATGCTAGATTACTTGGGACGGACCATCGTTAAATTTTGATGTTTCCATACAATTCGGGGTATGTGCAAAACTTTTTTGTTGCACATGTACCAAAGTATTTATATAACCTTCATTCTAGGTTTAATTCACACTTCTATATAAATATAGAAATTATTGGTGTCCTAGTTGCCATCGACTACACAAGGGGCACCGCATACTAGATGACGATCGTTTCAAAAATCAAATCAACAACGATGTTTCTGATGTCGTTAGGATGTATGTTGGAACTTTTATTTATGATTCAACAATAATGAGTTAATATGTTGTACCATATGAAGCAATAATTTCATAACTTACGAAAGGATCAACCTCAACATACTCAAATGATGATTTAGATGTCATAAGATTGAAGTGGGCTGAATTTGTTGGAATGCATGTTTACTTTGCGTAGAGCCCTGTATTTTTGTTGAAATGTAATCTTTGTCAGACTAACAACTTTAAATGTTGCTTCTTGTGGGTTTTATTACATTACGTGTTGTTGCGTTGACTATTTGTTAGTTATTATAGTCATTGAAAAGCTATTTCATTTGATTCGTTTAGACATATGTTTTAGGAATCATGTTCAAATGTACTTAGGAACTTGATACTTTGTGTTGTGTTGTTATAAATGGAATTGACATTTGTTTGTTTGTAAAGTTTTATTTGTTTTGTTTGCTAAGCTTAAGATTAAAGTGCTTATGTGTTGTAATAATGACTTTGGAAGAGAGGGGGTGGGGTGGGTGCTCAGTTTATGTTTAAATTTAATTATGACTTTGGAGGTGGGGAGGAGGGTGTGTGTGTGTGTGTTAAGAGTAAGCTTAGGTTTTAACTTGAAGCAAACCAGAACAATGTTGGAAAATTTAGATTGAATTGAAACTTACATTTGCAACACTTATAGACTATGCTTATGCTTATGTGGTCAGTGTTTTTATTTCAATTTTGTGTCCCCTTATTTGTGAAACCCAAAATTTCTTAAACCTTTGGAGTTTGCTAAGATTAATCAAGGATAAGAGAAAATGAAATTTATGAAAAAGAAGGTAAAAATATTTGAAATTTAAGTTTGAGTTTTTGAAAAAGAGAAAAGTTGGAAATTTTTGGGTAAGTATTCAAAAGAAGTGCTGTTGTCTTTAAAGATTAGCATAGGCAGCAATAAAGGTCAAAAGAACCTCTAAGTGTCTTGAGCGACAAATAAGGGTTTAAAAACCTTTAAGGATGAACTTTTGGACATGAAGTAGTCAGCCAAGGAGAAAAGAACCCTTAAAGGAGTGTCACTAGACAAAGAACTTGTCTTTATAGGTTATTTCACTAAGTGTTGGCATTATAAATGCCTTAGGTGAGAAGAGGCCTGTGGGCGTGAAGAACCTCCAAGGACAAGGTGTGGTGTTGAGATGTTAGGTGTTGAAACTTGTTAGGTGTTTGGCTAGGCGAGATAACTTCCAAAGAGGTTATCTAGGCAACAAGGCAAGGGACTAGGCATTTAAGGATTGACATTAAGCGGTCAAGGACCACGTGAGGAAGGTTTAGAGGTTAGTGGCCAAAGAGGTTTCCACGCGAGGAAGGCTATAAGGCAAAGTATGCTTTAGAGGTTAGTTGGCTGAGATAAAGTGCATGCGAGGAAGGTTTGGCTAGGCATTTGGCTGAGATAAAGTCCACGCGAGGAAGGTTTGTATACCCCCCTCCCTCCACAAACACACTTAAATCTAAAACTCAGCAAATAAAACATCTACGCTCATTATAACAGCACAACACAGAGTATATAACAAACAAGACACCTACGCTACAAATAAAACTTTACAAACTAGCAAAGTCACTTCCATTATAACAACACAAAACAAAATATCAAATTTCTAAGTACATATCAACATGATTCCTATAACATATGTCTAAGCGGATCAAACAAAATAGCTTTTCAATGACTAACATAACTGTAGGATAGTCAACTGGTTGGTCTTTGTTTGTGTATGTGTTAGTTGGGACTTAATCTTAGTATTCTAACATCAGTGTAATGCACTTTCAATACGTCACTCATTAGGTTCATTGCACATAATGTGCTCTCCATATCTTTATGTATTGTGTGCTTAATTATAGACGATATGTCGCGGGTTATGATCATAGCATGCAGAATGCTCACTATGTACCTCTTTATCTCATGAGATATAAGTCATTGTTGAATCCAAGTTTTCCTACTGCTTGCCCAAGTGCAAGCGAAATAGTAGGTTTACCTGGGTAATCCAGGGTCGAACACAAGAAATTGTTTCAAGACATTAGTTCTAGGGTATTACTCATCAATTAGGCAAATTGAAAGAATTAAATAATAACAAATGTAAGAATTGCTAAACGAAGTAGAGAGAGTCAGTAAAAAGGGGTAAGAAAATGGTACGATAATGTGAACTAACTTGTATAAGAGAAATGAAGGCAGGAATGTCTTCATATTATCACGCAGATAAGTGAAGGAATGACCTTGATGCGATTTAACTCATTGAAACATACTTATGTTTAAGGCATGCTTCTCTCGAAGTCATTATGTGCCACACGTAGTCGTTTCAGAGATCCATATAACCCAATATGAATTGGCGAGTTATATCTAGAAGGGGCTACTAATGAACCATATAGAATTTCGCGATTATGGACTGCTACCTCTCGGTACCACTGTCCATAATTGTTCTACTTTCAGGATATAAATGTTAAAAATGATATCGTGAGAAAAGACGAAACTCCTCCTCGCACGTGTTAATGTGACCTTGATATTAGTAGGCTGATACAGTCTGTCGTCCAATCCAAATTCAAGATAAGGTTGGACAGAGACGTGTGGCATTTCAACATTGGGTGACCTCCCATCACTGAAAAAGGTAATCATTCCAATATGGGAAAAATCACTAGAGAGGACTATAAATAGACAAATTCAAATTAGTTGAAGTTTCTATTAACCTAAACTCTCTTAAAATAGAATTAGAAAGATTTTTTAAGGTTCATGAGACCCAAATGAGCCCGAGTCTGATGAGGATTACAAAGAAGTGCAAAGGATGCTAGATTGAGAGCTAGTTGACTGTAACTATGAGTGGTTTCTCTTACCAATATTTCCAAATTTCAAAGGATTCTAAAATGCATTTCTATTGAGATCGTAACTTTATAACGTGTATAAATATTCGTTATTATAGCTCCTTTTATTAGAATAATGAGGTCAAAACACATAAGAAGATTATCAGAATCTGTGACTTGTGTTGTAAACGCATAAGTATTTAGAAATATACATAAGTATTCTGTCTGTTTTACACGATTTTAATGTCTGAACGTAGTATATTAAACAAAAAAAGAAACTAATGAACCATAGGAAACTTCTCGCGCAAGGACTACGCGATAGGAAACTCATCTGGCGATTAACGTTTCCAAGCGAGGAACAATGTTATCAGGCAAGGAAGGGTCACTAGAAGACAAAGAGTGGGAGCTAGAGCTGATTGATGTGTAACAGACACTTTTCGGTGGATGACGCTGACAAGTTTAAAAGAATATAAGTTTCCCTCCCAAATGTTGCCTATATAAAGCCATCTTCTTCAACCTAGAAAGAAGGCCCGAATAGGTGAGAGAGATGCCTGAATAAATGCAGTGTCTGAAGAGGCCAAAACCCTAGAGAGTGATGGAAAGGAATAACCTTTTCTCCATCTGTAAACGTTTTCTTCTTCTTCTCTAATCAATTGGAAAAGTGAGAGCTTGAAAAAGGTCGTGATCTAAGATCCAGGAACTTGAGCCGAGGTAAGGAGATGGATGGAGGATGTGATTGTTTAAACCATTGTGGGTTGCTCTATGTGCACATAGGAGTGGAGATGGAGGTGGATATTGTGGTAGGTGGGAAGTATGCGTGAGCTCTATTTGGGTGCGTGTTTTCGTGTGGATATGAAACATGTGTGAGCTATTCCGGATTGTGTATTTAGTATACTATCATAGTTGGATTGGATGAAGGTGGATACTGTGGTAGGTGCTAAGTATACGTGAGCTCTGCTTGGTTGCGTGTTTCCTTGTAGATATGGATCACGTGTGAGCTATCTTAGGTCGTGTATTTAGTATGCTATCATAGTCGGATTGGATGTAGATTGTTATCGTGGAAGGTACTAAATATGCATGAGCTAGTTTTGGCCGCATGATTCCTTGGTCATGTGTGAGTTATCCTTGACCGTATATTTTAACGCCTTACCATGGTTAGTTTGAGTACAAGTTTGTTGGCCTGACTTACGGTGTATGGTAATTTATGATTTTAATGTTTTAATTATTATTTCGTTATTGAGGTTATATTTTAAACAATTTGAGAAAATATTTTGCGCACTTATACTTTTTTTTTAAATCTACCACTCATTTAGTTTTAGCTCATGTTTTCAATATTTTATTCTCCCCCTTACTAGGTAGCGGCTTGTAGAAATGAGAGTTATTGCGACCTCTTGAGTAAAATAATGAGGGTTCAATGCATAAAATGAGAAGAGTTCAGAAACAAAAAGTAGGAAATTTAGTTGACATGCAAAAAGTCTACTGTAAAAGAACTCTATCCCTATTTGACAAGGTTTCAACATGTTTCATTGCAGAATGTTAGGCGAAAAAGAACAAGCGCATCACATGCGAAGAAATCTCCTCAAATTTTCGACGCAAAGAAGTAGATGTTAAGCGATCAAGTAACTAGCAGACAAAATAAGTTGGCAGAAATTTTAAAAAAGGACAAGTAGACTAGGCTACGCAGCAGAGTGACAACTTTTTAGAGTCTTAATAGACCGCTGATATGTCAGCACTATCTCTCTTGTATATAAACCTATGCACTCTTCCTCAGCGAGTGTGCACAAAAATTAGTCGGACATGCAAGATCCTTACAATCTCTATTTTATTTCCATCATCATACGTTAGGTGAGAGCCTGAAGGTTAAGACGAACAAGAATTCCACAACTCCATCATTTTGCTCTCCTATCTAGGCAACAATCCAACCAAAGAGAATGATTTGTCAAACTCGAAGGCGTAACCATTCACTTATATTTCTATTTATTGACTTTATTATTGTTTTGTTTTGTATCCAGAACATTAGGGTCGAAAGGCTCCAAGTGTTATGTTTGAAGGCAACACATTTCTACTACTGTTTTGTCATTTCTTTATCTCATCCATATACATTCACGATTACTACATATAAATGTTGTTCTTGATATGTAAAAAACCATATTGGATGTAATACTAGTTTTGTTCAATTGAGAGTATCCTTCTTAACCTTGATCCTTCAAAAGAAGAGCAAGAATAGAGATCAAAATCACTACTCACGAAGAGAGCATCAATTACTCTTAACTAAGCAAGTGACGAAAAGGAATGCAGTAATGCATTCTCATCGCTAAGCCACCCCTTAATATGCATCTCTAAGAGGATGTTGTGTGTGGTAAACATGCTGAGAGGTGTGGGCCTTAATTAAGGGGAGGTTACTATTATTATATGTATAATGTGTTGCAATTTGATGTCATTTAACTAGTGTATTTACATCCCAAAAGGTGAGTGAGTATGGTGGTGCACTGAGAGGTGTAAGCCTTAATTCGTTGTTAAAGTAGTTAAATTGCATCGAAGAATTAAGACATTAGTTAGTTTGTTTAGTAATTTAATTCTATCTTATTCCTTATCATGCCTAAGATGAGAGTACATTAGTCTGCATCATAACTCCATATTCACCTTGCACAGCCATGCACCGTAGTGTACATAGTTAGGAAAATTTTGTATACTATTCATACAACCTGTTTATTTTTTTATCGCATGATTTTGCACATATTAAATTAAGTTAGGAGCTAAGAAAAAATTTTCCTGTGTTTGATCCTGGATCATCCACGTAAACTTACTGCTATGCTTGCACTAGGGCAAGTAGTAGAAAAAGTTGTACTCAATGAGGATTTAAGTATTACGTGATGAAGAGGTGCATAGTGAGCATTTTGTATGTTATGATCATGACCCGTGACTCATCACCTACAATGGAAACATGCAATATAGAGACCTACGGCGAGCACATTACACACGATAACCTGACTCGGTGATGTATTGTAATTGCGTATGTACACACGAATTTAGTAAGTCCAAATTAACAAACAACGGCTAAGGACCAAAAGTTGATTGAACCCCATCATTCTTGTAGATCTTCATTTTTGTATGTATATAGCTATATTTTTGTATTGCATCCTGGGGTGGTTAGATGTAGCAAGAGAGATGCTAAGGACACGTGTTTTGAAAGATCCCTCATTAGATTGTAATCTTTTGTATGTAATATCTAGTTTGAACTTTAAACTTTACTTGAAACTCTATAACCGTCTAGATGTGTGTGGGGAGACACATTTGTTTTGTTTTAGTAGTTGAAGTTTAGTTTTATATGTATCGAAGTAAAAATATCTTCCTTTTCAGGTTTGGCTACCCCATATTTTAAGGGGATCGAAGGAATTGTCGAAATTTTTATAAATTTTTATTGAAAAAGTGTTTATAAATCTTACGTTTGAAAAGAAATATTTTAAGGTGTAGATTCACAACATGATCTATAAAAATGTGACACTACTAAATTTGAAACCAAATTAAGCTCAATTCAACAGTGAACCATGAATCTAATAAATTTAAAGCCACAATATAAATCCCTAATTCTAATAAATTTGAAGTAAACACCTAAATCTAATAAATTTGAAGCAAACACCTAAGTCTAATAAATTTGAAGCCACAATAAACCCTCAAATCTAAACTCACAGTCATTAAACCCTAAATCTAATAAATATGAAGTAAACACATAAATCTATATAATTTGAAGTAAACATCTAAATCTAATAAATTTGAAGTAAACACCTAAATCTAATAAATTTGAAGCCACAGTAATTAAACCATAAATCTAATAAGTCGATCAAAATCAAGATTCAATTGGAAAACAAAAAAAAAAAAAGCAATTTATCCAATTAAGGCTGACACCTCCAATTGAAAGTAGAAAGATTTTTACGCTTTTTATAGTAAAAAGAAAAACACAAACTCCCTTTTCTAAAAAAAATCTCAACATACTCTACTCCAAAAGTATCTATCTCTTTTACCATAAAGAAAAGAGAGTCTAACATTCACTAAAAGAAAATCCTCTCCTTTTGAATTCCTTTTGGGATCTTTTTATGGTGCAATAAGTTGGTTGTTTTTTTAGAGTGGAGAGAAGAGAGATTGTGTTTTGAGAGTGGAGAAGGTGGGGAGAGTGGTGAAGAGGGATAGGAAAAAAAAATTGTGGAGAGAAAATTGGAAGAGATGGAGGAAATAGTTGAAGAAAAATAGGGGAATCGTGAGACTAGGGTTTCCTTTTTCTATTTTGCTTTGTTTTCTTATTATATCTATACTACATATAAATGTGGCTATGTTTTTCTCCCAACTTTGCCACTTTCATTTTAGTAATTATAACTATAAAATTAGTGGTAATTTTATCAATTTAAAAATTTATTAAAAAAATTAAAAAAAAAAATTGTAAAGTCACAGAACTTATTAAATTAATTAACCATTAATATCTAAATATTAATTACATTTAAAAGAAATTACCACTAAATACATTAATTAGAAAGACTTTATTTTTTTTAATTTCAAAACCCTTTTAGCTTTCCAAATTTTCATTCATTCTTTTAGAAAATGATTTTCATTATTTTTTTATGTTACAAAATTATCAACTACTATATTAATTAGACAATTCACACCAATAATAAATAAATAAAATTTTACATCTAAAGTCTTTTCTCATTCTACAAATTTAATTCACTATATAAAGCTCATTATACTAATTAAAAAATATCATCTTTTCAAGCCTGCGATGACGGATAATGATATAGAAATATTAGAATATTTGAGACCACGCCATTGGCGCATCAAGTCACGTAGAAACAAATCCATTGAGACAAAAACCAAAATAGAGGAATGAGGCACCAAAAGTTACTAGCTAGCAAAATTAATAGATATTTTTCATTGGAGTATTGTTGATTAAGTATACACAACAATCATTAGAGTAATTTCAAGAATAACTTATTTAAAATTTTCTATTCGACAAATAGTGAACACAAGATTTTTGTCATGGCAATGCCAATTAATTGCTACTCATGGTAATTGCATTTTGACTACATATAGCGGTTTGATTTAGAAATTGTCTTTGCACTTGTTTTATCACGTGAAGATGTGAAGGAGTAATCCTAAGATTTTTTTTATTGTATTTCATAATCATGGGTTGTCTTTAAAAAGCTAGATAATTAATAACTTATGGTTATTAGTATAAAAAAGATTATTTGTGATATGTAAAAAAAAACACACGTATTTCCAACAAATCTTTTTCCACTTAAAAATTTATTGTTATAATAATTTACTTTATTTTGTATTTGTACTTTGTAAAAAATATTGTATTTGTACTCTGTAGAAAATATTTTATGAAAAAATATACTTTAATAAGAATATAATGAAAAATATAATATATGTATTTGAAAATATCATTAAAAATATTTGATTTATTGTATATATTACAATACCTAATACGTCTATTGAACAAATAATTTATTAACACAATTTCTATGATATTTTTTAACTTTAAACATGTTTATAAAAATAAAAAGTAGATTATAAATTAAAAAGAAATTATAATTTTAAAATGAAGTATATTAATTTAAATTTTTAATAAAACCTTGCATTTTACTTGCTGCTATGCACCTGTTGTTACAAGTATTTAGAAAAAGTTTCAATCTTATTTTCAAAATCAAATTTCTTTTATAAAAGAAAACAAAATAAAGTAAATAAAAAATAAAAAATAAAAAATGGGACAGAATGCGATGTAGTCTAACTTTTGTATTTTTATTACTGACGTTTTTTTCTACCTTAAATGATTGTTTCCAAATGTATTTAAAAATGTTGATTTCTCTTCTCTTGATTGTGAAATTTGTATGTTGTTGCGCCTCTATTTTTTTATGTTTTTGAAACTGAATTTCAATTTATGGCGTTTACACTCTTCCAACAGGAATTTGATTCCTTTATATTTATTTTAAGCTAGTGATTTATGCAGTTTTCTCAAATAGTCTTAACATCCACTTTTGAGGTCAGAAGATTTTTCTGCATAATATTTTCTTTATCTGATATTCGAGTGTAATATTTTCATTTCATATTTTCTTTTATTGAAGCGCAACTTTGTGTTGAAATTTGTGTTCTAAAATTCGTAGTTTGTAATCATATTCTGTTCAATAAAGTCGTTATTGATACTATAATTTTAAAGCCAATAAACTAAGGATCCGAAACTATTATTAAGTAAACTTGAACTTTATGTAGAGACATAAACGTGAATCAAGTTCGAGTATATTGCCTAAATAGTCTATAGTATACAAATACTATAGATTATTTATTCTGGGAAATAGTCTAAAGTCCGCTTTGCCTAAAGCCCCTTATTCTGGGAACACTATGGATACGACCCGCTTTGTAGTTAGTACAAACGATAGTGATCCTAAATTGTTCATGTAGAGACATGAAAGTGGAGACATCCTATGTAAAGAGTTGAGGCTTTTGCAAAAATAACAAAAACAATTATGATAATAGAACCTATGTCACAACATCTTGTAAATTTGCAAAAGTAGCAAATTTAAAAATGATGACCCTCTGATTGCCCTATGATTACCGTTTGATAGCCTTCTGATATCACTAATTTTTCCATATTTGCAATATGCAAAAAATTGGTGTCATAGGCTGTTTTTTTTTCTAAATATTTTTGTGATTTGATGCAATTTTCCTAAAAAGTTTACATAAGACTAGAACCATGAAATAGTCGCTTTTAGGATATAACACCATTGACTAATAAAATCGACTATTTTGTTTATAGATATCCAGTGTAACTTAATCTTAATCCTGAGTTAATTATGAACTTCTGTTTACACGAAATTATCCTTAGATCTACATAGGTGAGAGCAGCTCAATGACGCTGGCCCAATAAACCTCCCATTTCAGGGGTAAGACCAAGTGGATAGCTAGGGACATAGGGTGCAAGATGAAATTCACTCCTACCCATTCTAGGAATAGTAGATAGGTTGTTCCCTTAAGGACTGAATCCAAGTCTTGAACAAGGGGCCCCACCCTCTCATTGGCCCGAAAGGGATTCAGTTTATAAGTTGGACCTTAAACCAATTGTTCAATAGTGGATCGGTGAGACTTAAGGAGCAAGATGTAGTCTTGGGGGTAAAACGGTACTTTGACCTAGCTGAGGTTACAAACAACCTATGAATGATTAACTTACTTATCATAGTTATATCACATGGACACAAATATATCTATAGTGAGTGAAGTGCAACTACAGAACTTTAATGGAATGACCTATTAGTTAACGAAGGTTGATTAACTCGGTCTAAAAGAGTTTAGCCAGTTAATCTTGAATCGTTGGAGTCCATGATCTATAGGTTCATTAGGTTCTCCTGCTAGTTCACAAGGAATCAACTTAGAACATTATGATGAAATAATTCGAATTGTTTGACTTAGGTAAAGAGAGAGAAACCAACGAATATATTTGATATAGTCATCAGTTATAAGTTTATGATAGAGCTTCATGTTTAAATATGATTTACGTATTAAAAATATGAATATGGATTCATATTCAGAAGCTCGAAATTGATGAAAATGGTTAAAGTTGTGAAAAGTCAAAATGTTGACTTTTGACTTTAAGAAGTCAAATTTTGACCGACTTTATATTTAAATGTGATTTGAATTTAAAAAAATGAATGCAGATTCTTGCTCAAGAGGTCAAAATTAGTCAAGACGTACAAAATGGTAAAAAATCAAAATGTTGACTTTAGACTTGAAAAAGTCAAACTTTGAATTTGATTTAAATGTTAAATTACCATATCTCCTTTAAACTAATTTAAATAATAACACTTGTTGAGATTTGATAAGCTTATCACTTGCATGTGATATTCAAGTGGCTTAGTGCATGCAAGACACCTACCTCACTAATAGTTAGTGGAATGCCAAGTGGTGATATAGGAAAACTCTTGCATGTAGTTTGCTTGTAAAGAGGTTTTTTTTATTACTCACTATATTTTGTTGTACAAGTTCGTCATTCGTTGAAGGGAACTTAAGTCATTGTTATCGAGAAGGATTTCTCAGTCTTAGAAGGGAGCCTAAGAGTCAACTACAGAGAAAGAGTTTTTTATCTTAAGGGGATCCTAAAATTCATTAGTGAAGGAAGTTTGTTGATGTGAAGGAAAGATAACAACGTGAAAAGAGTCTCATGCATACTATCGAAGTCGAAGTGGACCTCACTAGTATTACCTTTCTTGGGGAGCCTAAGCAAATGGGAGTGTGCTTGTGCAATATCAATAATCTAAATGTACACGTCTTTTAAACATTTCCATTTGGTTGGTATTAGATTCTTAATCAAGATTTCACTTGGGCCATGTGATGGAATGCCCTATTTTCAACTTACTAAGGGAATTCATGACATTCCTAATAGTTTAGTCATAAAGTTGAGCAAGTTAAAGTAAGATTAGTCACCCTCATGCGAAAAAGTATATTGGTGAGCTGATGATGTCTCATTTGGGTTAAGATATGGTTGTTGGTATGAAATAATGTGAGAAAATTCTAAGGAAAAAAACTTAGGAATTAAGCCTTTAAGGCTCTAGGAATGACAACATTTGGTATAAGATAGGCGAGTGGAACTTGCCATTCTCTTGTTATAGAAAAGAGCAAATGGTTGATGACGTTTTGTACTAAGTTACGCCTTAGTGGTAAACTAGATTGGTTGGAAAGCTTATTCAATGTCTTATGACTTTTTGAAGCTTGAATGAGAAGTTATGTCTGGGATAGAATATGAAAAGTATTACAATTGATTGTTCAAGTATGCCATCTTAGTGCTTATAGACGAAGCGGTCAAATGCACAAGATTTAAGGATAGTGTAAGTGGGGAGATTAGTACTCATGATACTACTAGTGTTAAATGAACTTATTTTACTAAACTTGTTGATATTACTAAGTAAGTTGAAAGAGCTCTTATTGGAAATGAAGGCTGAGAAATAAACAATAAGGGAGCTCGAGTAGTTACTCTTTCAAGCTTATTAGTGGGTGGTTTAATCCTGGAGTTTAACGTGATCATCATGATAGATTTCTTATCAATGTATCACACCAACTATAGGTTTATATTGTAAAGGAGCAAGTGTTTAAGCAACAAGGTAACGTTGAAGTGAGTTCAAATGCAATGAACAGTTTTCTTGCATTTTTATGGAGTGGTTAGCGCTATGGGCATGTAATTGAGAAATATCTTAGTGGATTTTAATTCTTTATTAACTCAATTCCTTGTTTGAAAATGTAGGTCTAAGCTTTCATGTGGCTAGGCTAAGCTGAAATACAAGTTAGGGGAAACGTGGAGATGGATTCTTCTCCTCCCAAAATCTAAGCTTTCGCGTTACGATCTGGTCAGAGAAGATGAAAAAGTGTTGTATATCTAGTGGCTAGGCTAATTCTTGCCACTGGCCCTCTAGGTTTTGCCATTACAAGCTCCATTCTTGACCATATAGGTCCCATTTTTTGGCCCACGCAGGCCTTCTCTTCTTGGTGAAGATAAAGAGTTTTTATAGGCAGTTTAGACGAAAAATTTCTATTCTTCTGATCTCGTCAGCGTCGTCTTCGATCCTATGAAGCACATCACTCCAACTACCATCATTGTCTTGTAGTGAGCTTTTCTCGCGTGATGACATGGTTCCTCATCTGGAGATGTTAATTGCTAGATGAGTTTCCACGCGTGATCTATGCGCGGAGTGGTCTTTGTGGTTTGCTTCTTTCTTCTTGTTCACTTATCCTCGTTTAAACATGATAATCGCGTAAAATAGGCATGGTGCTTATGTAAGTTGTATTTCTAAATACTTATGTGTTTACAACATAAGTTACATATTTTGATCGTCTTCTTATGCGTTTTGACCTCATTATTCTAATAAAAAGAGCTATAATGATGGACATTTCTGCGCGTTATCAATCACCTGACACTTTTGTACATTGGAAGATTCTCATTTTCTTATAGTGTTCTATTGAAAATTCATAAACATAAGAAAATGTAGCTTGTATAAGTCTCATGCATGTTTACCCTATTTTTTAATGTTTCATCGCAAAATTATAAAGTAAAAGAAGAGAAAGTGAATCACAAGAGGAGCGCATGTAAAAGCTCTACGATAGAAAACTTGTCTGGTGATTAACATCCCTAGGCAAGGAACCACCTCATCATGCGATGAAGATTTACTAACTGATAAGAATGATAGTTGGAGTTGATGTGACTTGACAATACTGCAATAAGCGCTAACATGTAAAGAAGGTCTGAATGGACCAAAACCTAGAGAGCTCAATGAGAGCCGACAAAAAGTATTAGCCTTTCTACCTTTTATAAAAGTTCTTCCCTCTTCTCCGGTCAACTGTAAGTGAAAGCTTAGAGAGAAAGAGTCATCATCTTATTTTCCCTAACTTGTAAAAGTGCCAAAGAATGCTTAGGCATTCTACAACTCGACTCCCCTTTTTTACTTTCTATTTTATATTTTCATTGTAATGTAGACATTCAATTTGCACATGGTTGTAAGATCTACATTTATTAATACATTGCAACTTTACCCCTACCAATCCATCATCTCTTTACGGCTCATCCGCTGAAGTGTTATAAGCAGGTTTAGACTAATTATAAGCTCTTGATAAGAGTTATAACTTATACCACTTATCGTGTTAGTTAAACTGTACTCTATCGCTTGGCCAACGTTTGTTGCCAACTACTCAAGGGAGGAAGTAACAAGGACATAACTAACACGTGTAGGAAGGAATTTTGAGACAAACTTTATCCTAACAATTAAACTTTCATCATTTGTGTCCCGAAAGGAGAACAAGTGTGGTAAAGTTACCAAGAGGTGAGTAAGTGGGACGTATAAGCACTTAGAAGTGTCGCCTTAATTAGAAGATAACTAACTGATCTTCGTTAAAAGAAAGGCAATATGAGGCTTATAAGTGACAAACTCTAGATACACATCGCTTAATTTACCTTTATCATTTACATCCTAAGAGGTGAGTAAGTGGGACGTATAAGCACTTAGAAGTGTCGCCTTAATTAGAAGATAACTAACTGATCTCTATTGCATTAGGGATTACCGTATGGCTTAATCACCCTAGGACATGGAGATCTTCCTTCACACTTTCTTTAATGCAATTTAGTTCACTCCCACCATTCCTACCTTTCATGTCACCTTTTACATAATCTCTAGTTTATATATATTAGGTCTAGTACATAGATATACTTTCACCTTTCTGTATAGAACATTTTGTATACCACTTTAATGAAGAAGTAAACTTTAGAACTAAGATTTGATAGAAATTCCCTGAGTTCGACCCTGGCTTACCTAGGAAATCTATTGTTTCACTTACACTTGGAAAAGCGATAGGAAAACTTGTACTACCATGTTTTTCATTTGGAAATCAGCAACGCATAGATAGGGTTTGCATCTTTTATTGCATGATCCTATCCTAATAGCCTACTGAGTCACACTCTTAGAGCTTAATATAACATGTCTATGAATGAGCGTTGCATGCACCACTCACGTCACAACAAACGAAGTCGTCTGGTACATGACTTTCTTTAATCTAGTCACAACCTTCATGGCTGAAGATTTGTTAAATATTATGATTAGAGTCGTGTACCGAGTACACCATTTTAATATTTTGTTTTAACTTTTTAAATTATTAAATTGAAGCAATGCATGTTCTTTTCTTATTTAAGGCATATATTAATGACATGCTTATTTTTTTTCCTTGTAATTTTGTTCATGACAAGAAAGAGATTATTCTGGTTTGATAACACCATATTTTGTTTAATTGTCTTCAATATTTTTTAATTATTTGTTTAATAATGAAATAAGAAAGCGATTATTCTTGTTTGATAACGCAATATGTTGTTTAGTTGTCTTCAATATTTTTTTAATTATTTGTTTAATAATGAAATAATAAGTATTTTAGTTATTAATGAAATCATAAATAGACTAAATTGCCAGAACAATTTTGAGGAATGCAACACCAATTGATTGACTCGCAAGTCTATACTTGGCATATAGCCATATTGGTTTTAATTATTTCTTGAAGTAGTGCAACAGTAAAATGAAGATAAGCTCGAACCATATTTTGAATTTCAATACTTATAAAATTGGAATCAAGCTAAGAATGATTGTGTGTTAATTTTGAGTGCAAACATGTGTGTTCTCCTTCAAGCCTAATAATTTCAAACATTTCATGACTCTTATGCTTATTTTCATGTAGCCTCCAATCGCAACCATCTTTCCACCGTTTGTATCTCACATGTCAAATATTTTGATTTGATTTTACTATAACAATCTGATAGTGTTCTGTCATGCAATTTTTTTTATCAGCCAATTGAAGATCTTTATTGACAAATAACATTTCTTTTTTTAATTAAACAAGAACCGTCTGCAGATATATTCCTATCTTCCAATGTTGACACTTGTTCACAATTAGGATCAATAATGCCCCAGTCTAGTTGGGTAAATATCTCATATGGTACCTTCTTCATTTTCAAATAATTCATCAATTTCGACCTCAATATCATTGTCAGGTTCAAAAATATCTAGATCTTCAGAACGCGTCGACATATTTAATCAACAGTTAAAGTTAGAAAAATATCATAACAATAACTCATCCAACATTACTCTAATAATAATAAAAAAAAAAGACTTCACTACCCAATCCAAACACTAATTATCTAATCAATCCAATAAAGTTTTAATGGAATCGAAAAAGACGAGCCAATTCATTTTCATTCTAAACCCAATGTCCAAATTCAAATTTAGTCTTCAATAGCAAGTATAGATCAAATCCAAATTTAAACAATCTAAGTTTTCATTTTAAACTGTGTTCCAACATCTATATTGTTTTAAAAATTTACATATCGATACATGAGAGTCCAAACTCAAACAATCAATATGTCAACTCCATAATGTTTCATTCATAATGCTAACACATTTATAGTGCTAAAAATGATCGAAACTCAAATAAATGACACCAATAGATTTCTATTTTATAAGTACTGTCCTACCATCGTCTCTCATCGTCATTCATAGCTCCCATTGACCTAAGGTCTAAAGTCTTTTATTTATATATATATATATAGACGACGGTAGGACAGGGGAGACAGGGCGGCGGAAGTGAAAGGAAGGGCCTTTTTCTTTTTCGGAAACGAATGACCAGAGAGATTACTAAAATGGCTTGGTCGTTGCTCAATGGGTTGGCTACTACAAATGAATTAACGAAGAAAAGAGTTCTCTTCTAGGGAGAGTTTGGAAAAACTTATAAATCATACTTTCATATTCTTTTTAATATTAGTTCTAATCGGTAGTTTAACCGTCATATTTATAATTAATAACTTGTTTGCAATGACTTTTTTAATCATTTAAAATAAATCACCAATCTTGAATATTCGTAAAAGAATCCTAACAAACCCCAAATAGCTTTGATGGATACTATGAAGACAAACTATATGAATTACAAGGAAACTACATGAAGAACTTGTATTCCTATTATAATTATAATTAGACAAAATTGAATAATTTATACACTAACTAACCCCCCCTCCTACAAATATATACTATAGTAGAATACAAAATTGGGAAGTCAGCATCTTTCTGATGCCAGGATTAACAAACAACAAATATATTTGCTCATCCAATAATATCATCTCTACTAATCTTCAAGGCTACAACATTCTTCTTGACATTCTCATTGTTGTTATCTTCCTTCTCTTGCTGGAGCGTTGCTTTTCCGCAATTCGCAGTTTCCTTTTCGCATTTCGCATAGGATTAATGACAGCCATCCGCTTCTCTTCTTGCTTCCTCTTGTCCCTTTTGGTCTTCAGACTCTTCTTGATCTGGCTGTACACCTGTACAAATTTCTGAATCCCCAAACAATTCTGTATTTTATCACACACTTCTTGGGCCAACTGTATCATTGATTCTGCAAAAACAAGGAAAAAACAGGGGTCATATTGCTACATTTTTATCTTCACTCTTCATCCTAAAAATGAAGATCAAGTTGAATAGCTCGCTAAATTGGGTCAAGAAGAGTCTCCATATAGTAAGAGAAGAAAAATTCAAGAGCTTCAATCTATTTGCAGACCACGACTCTAAACAAAATTTGCCACATTTTTTTTGTTTTAATTTTTTCTCATTGGAGTGAGCTGCAAGAAAAATGGGTGCAACTCAGTATGCACCCAATTTGATCATACAAGAATCATAACTTTGCCTATCCTGCTGAAAGTCATAAATCTATTTCAGCCCAATTCCTCCCACAAGAAAAAGGCTAATAATTATTCAAAACCACATCCAATTTCTCCCATTTGAGAAATAAAACTTAAAAATACGGTAACCATTTCCGAGTAGAATAACACGGATTCTATTGCACAAACCCCCCAGACATTAGAAGCTTAAAAATCACTAAAGAAAAAGATTAGATTGCTCAAGAATATCAAAAATCCCCATCACTAAAGAAAAAGATTACATTGCTCAAGAATCTAAAAAATTTACGAGAAATTTTTCTTAAAGGA
>JBBPDI010051308.1:0-20639 GCA_037974545.1 Cucumis variabilis
TGCTGAAAGGACTCGTGTTGGTTTGTGGGGATAACTTTCACTCTAATAAGCCTCTAAGGAAAGTAAGGATGATGTCGTCAGGTCGCAGGGGATGCAGGGAACTGTCGGAGATCCGAATTCCAAATCCTGGTCTGAATCCTGTGAAGAACGAGAGGTTCTTCATCATGAATAGATTTGAGAAAAGTTATCACACGAGCCTTCCAATAAGAATAATTTGTGTCAACTAAAACTGAAGCACGAGTTGTTGACCCACCTTTCCTGATCGGCGTCATTGAAGACTCAATGAACCAGCGCCAACCTGCTCTGATACAAATTGAAATAAACGTGATGATCGATAATATCCTTTAGCTATGCCTAAAGTAATTAACTGAGAGAATAACTAAAGAACAGAAAGAACAAATAACATAGAAGACTTTGTTAACCCAGTTCGACGAATACTACCTACGTCTGGAGAGCTTTCTACTCAGATAAGAAATATTATTAAGATTCAAATGAGCAAGCAACAACACTCTTAAGTTATAACAAAAACTTAATCAAAGACAGACTCCTCTGAATTCATGTTTGAATCTACTTGAAGATAAACTCAAGCTCCTCCTGAATTCATTGACTGCAGTTCAACTATTTCAGTCTTCTTTCATATTTTTTATCAACTGGTATACGGTGAGACCACCTATACATCTTCAGAAATTTATCATAATAAAGAAGGTAATTTGAATACCTTCAAGTATAATATTTCCTCAAGAGAGAACTCTCTAACATAAATTTGTTGTTTACCCTCACATAGAACCAAGTGAATAACTTAGTTATTTAAAACCCATGATTTGTCTTCATAATCTTCTTGATAAAATGATATAGATAAAAGATTCCTATAAAAGAAATAAATCTTTTATCTTTAACATAAATAATATCATTATTTAAATAACTAACCTTATTAAATAATAAAAAGAATGCTTATCAATCCTTTTTGACAAAAATCCCAACTATTTTTAGTTTGAAGTATATAAAAAAGGATCAAATTAAGTCCCTAGACTTTTGAAATATTTATATTTCTTTTAATGCAGTTGGGAGCCAAGATTTGAACATGAGACCTTCTTAGTTCTCAATATCTAGAGATGTCAATTAAGTCAAGTTCTTATTTACCATTGGATATATTGTTTAACGACATTTTTTTTTATGTTTTTATAATGTCTACAAACTACATAGATGTAAAGAAGGGTGTGAGACATCTCCATTTCTCGAACATGGCCCGTAAGATCTTTTAAATCCTTCTCGAGATGATGTCAAGATGTCAAACTAAATCTCAATTTTGGAATAATGAAGTTTAACATCAAAATCAATCTTCACAATGAGGCGAATCATGACCGTATTATATAAAAAGATTGTGAGTTGTCTTAAATTTATTTAATATGAGATTATCAACATACTCATCACGGTTGAGGATGAAAACAAATAAAAGGGACCTCTCATAATCTGTATTGGATAGCATGTGGTTACATCCTTAGTACAGCAGTTGCAAGATGTCGAATCAACATCCTAACTTAAGGAAGGAGAGAGCTATTAGACTCAACAGTAGAAGTTTAGCTCTAAAGATCACAAGTTGAAAAATATATTTAAGATCAAACTTGTAATATTTCAACTTATATATGCTACCTTTCCATCAGAGATATTCAATAACTTTAAAAATGAAAGGGGAGATTTCAAGGAATCAATTACAAAGGATGAAGTTGGTTTATTAAGTTTATACGAAGCATCTCACTTGAGAATGAAGGGAGAAAATATATTGGATGAAGCCTTAGCTTTCACAACTACTCAACTTCAAGCCATTGCCATTGATTCAAACTCTCCATTCTCACAAGAAGCTAAATTTGCATTGAAATGGCCAATTTATAAAGCTATGCCAAGGTTTATGAGTAGGCATTATATCTCTCTCTATCAAAACAATCCATTGAAGAATAATGTTCTGCTCACTTTTGCAAAGTTGGACTAAATTCTCTCCAAAAACTTTACCAGAAAGAATTGGGTGAATTTTTAAGTTGAAGCCATTTTCACTGAAGTTTGAACTATCTTTTAATTTGTTTTTTCTCTTAAATTATCGTTACAATGTTCTAATTATGGGTGCAAATATATAGTTGGTGGAAGGATATGATGTTGAGGGAGCAATTCTCTTTTGCAAGAGATAGGGCTGTGGAGTGCTATATTTGGCCACTGGGAGTATATTATGAACCAAAATACTCAACTGCCAGAATATTATTAGCAAAAGTTATTGGTTGTGTATCCATTCTTGATGATATGTATGATGCCTATGCCACCTTGGAAGAACTCCAACTATTCACCCATTCAATTGAAAGGTTTTGCTCTTCAACCATTTCTTTTTTAATTACTATTTTTTTAAAACTGAAACTCTTCAAAGTTCAAACAATATTATTTTTGGTCTCTCTACGGTACCCTTTTAAATTTCCAAGCTTCGAAGTATATTACACTTTTACTCTGAAGGGCTTTTGAATTTAATTTCGTTTGGTATTTAAATTTCAAATTGTTACTTTTTTACCTTAAAGTTTATTAGAGACGTTTTATTTTATCTTGCTATCTTGAGCTTCACTTTAGTCTTGATACTAATGTCTATTAGTTATTTTTAAATAATTAAAATAGTTCTCATTAATTTTCCTTCAATTTGAATTAATTAAAAAAAGTTTACATCATAGTTATTTTAAAACAGTAAACTCTTGTTTTTTTTTTCATTATTTAGTAAACAACGAAGTGAGCATAAATGAAAAGTGGAAGGTAAAAAAAAATCTTTAATGAAAACTAAACTCAAAATATAACATTTTAAAATTTTAAAACTAAAACAAATAAATTTAAAATTGTAATATTTTGTAATTTGGAACGAGTGGAAAAGTTGAGACAAAATCTAATTAAGAACCAAAATAATAATTTTTAAGACGTCTCTAATGTTAGTATTTAAGAATGAATATATAAATAATGAAAAATTATTGTAAATGATAAAATTATTGAAAATATGTTTACAAATAAAGCAAAATTTAATAATCTTTCACTAATAAATGTTGATAGTCTTCTTATTTAATGAGTTTGAATGTTTAAATAATTATTTTTAGGAGAATTTTTAAAAATAGTAGATTTTATAAAATATTTAAAACCTATAGTAAATTCTATCATTGATAGCCATTGATATGCTATATTGATAGAAGACTATCCCTGATAGAATCCACAATTTTGCTCTAACTAGTAAATATTTTAATTTTTTTACTATTTTAAAAAATACCCCTTATTTTTACACCAAATCTATTATTTTGAAACTGTTGTTTAAAATTTCATGTGGGATGTTAATTGTATTGAGATGCTCCCAAATTATATGAAAGGCTTTTATGAAACTATACTTGAAGTTTATGAAGGGATTGAACAAGATGTCTGCAAGGATGACAATATTCCATTTGCTTTTGATTATGCAAAAGAAGCGGTAAATAATTAAGGAACATTTTTAAAAATAGTAAAATAAATTAAAATATTTACAAATTATAACAAAATTTTATATTCTATCACTGATAGTCTTTTATCACTAGAGCATATCAACGACTATCAGTGATAGAATTTTTCATAGATTGTAAATATTTTGTAAAATTTGCTGTTTTTGAAAATTCTCCAATAATTAATTCTAATGTATGACATGTTGAGAGTGATTCTAAAATAATTAAAATCATTTTAGTGATTTTTTTTTAAATTAGAAAATATCTTTAAATAGTTTTAAATGCATTTAGTGTATGTAAAATAATAGAAGGTTGAACTGATTTTGAGTGATAAATGTGCGGTGATTTTAAACTTAATAAAAATGATTTTAATTTCTAACCATATTTCAGAAAATCACTCTCAAACATATTCGCACTTACTGTGTAATGTGATTTCTTAGATAAGTACATATATTATACTTCAATTCTAATTCAATTTTGAGTTATTGGGCACAGATAAAAAATCTATGCAGAGCTTATTTTATGGAGGCTAAATGGTTCAATGAAGGTTATATACCAAAAATGGAAGAATACATGAAAGTTTCCATCACTTCAGCAGCCTACTATGTTTTTGCTTCAATTTCCTTCCTTACTTTAGGAAGTAATATTGCTTCAAAACAGGTTTATGAATGGGCTCAAACTAACCCTATTCTTCTTAGAGCAACTGGTGTAATTGGCAGGATCGTTAATGACATAGCTTCTCACAAGGTACATATAAAGATTAAAGATTGTAATGTGTAACAATTTAGCCTCTAAATTTTAATTATTAGTCTATAAGGTAGATAAACTATACTTTGCTCAAATAAACCAATCAACTAATAAGAAACTATAAAAATTGATACGTAACTTTCATCAATGTTTTTTCACGTGCTAGTTAGTAAATTCTTACAAATTTGAAACTACAAAAACTAAAATGTTACTTATACTAGAGTCATGGACTAACTTGTTATAAAATTAAAGGTATAGCTAGCTAGGTAATATACCATATTATGAACCAAAGTTGAAGGACTCAATTGTTACTTTCATTGAACGTTAATTTGGGGACGAATTAATATTTCATTTTAACCCATATATAACTTAAATCATGTTTCATTTTAATTAGTTTGAACAAGAGAGAGGGCATGTGGCTTCTGCTGTTGAATGGTACATGAAACAATATGGAGTTTCAGAAGAAGAAGCCGTAACTAAACTAGAAAAGCAAGTGGTAAATGCATGGAAAGATTTAATTGAAGACTATATGAAATCCTCCAAGTTGGTTCCAAGTTTCATTCTTGACCATGTGCTGAATGTTGCTCGAATCTCAGATCTCTTTTATAAGGAGGGGGATGGTTACACATTTGCTGATGGAGAAACCAAAGGTTTTATTACCTTAATGCTTAAAAATCCTATCCCAATTTGATCCATGCATAGAGACTTGTACTACTTATGTTGGTGTTATGTTGTTGGCTCTATATTTCATTACAGTTGTGCTATTTAAGAAGAACAAGCATCGTTGGTTTGGGTTTCCGTTTCCATTACACTGTATGAAGTTGTGTTGAAGAGCATGTTAATAAGAAAAATAAAAATAAAAACAACGTACATGTATATGTATGCACAAATGACAAAACTCATAAAAATTAAACAACAAACTTTCTCATAGTGATGATACGTACTAGAACATAATTTTTTCCAATAATGAAAATAAAAACATAATCTTCTCATCTTAAATGAAACAATATTTTTCTTAACCAAAAAGGAAAAAGAAAATCACTTTCAGTCATCCTCCCGTGCTGAAATGTTTGGTATTCTATTGGACAAAACCCTAATGTCTCTTCCAGACATCAAAGGCAAAAAAAGTTATTTTTGTAAAAAAAAACCATATCTTTCCATGCATCTTCAAATGTAGCATCACGAGTTTATAGGAGAAAGACAAATGAACCAAGATCACATTCCAATAAATGAGATTCATGAGAAATGATTGACGGGTTTTGTTGTCCAAACTTGTGCTGAATAATAAAACAAATCACACACCAAGAACTAGTCTTAGAAATGACAAGTTCAAATATATTATAGCTAAGGAGAACACTGATTCTCAAATAAACTAATTTTCAACAACGTAATCGTAGTGGGGGTTTGATGTGAAATTGTTGGAAGAAAGTAAATTGCAGAGAAGAAAAGTAAAATGATGAAAGTTTTATGTTAAAAGAATTTAGCTTGGATTATAGCGATTCCTCCCCTTACCCAAAGAATTCATCAATCGAGCTATCATTACTTACCAATATATAATCTTCACCTAGCCAATTTAATTAGAGTTGCCACTTTATTAAATTGTCTAAAAAATCTAAATGTTCCAACCCAATATGCATGCAATATTGGATTTCCCAATTGCATTTAAGTTCTAGAGATCATTAGGTGGAAGACCTAATTTCCACGCGTCTAATTGACATTCAATAGGTTCAATTCTAGGTTGGTTAGAATCATTGCACATCAACATATATTTACATGCTAACCTAACTTATTGTTTCTAACCAAATCCTATCTAATTGTCACGAGTGATCAAGGATTCAATGCAAAGCATAGTTATAAGTTTTTCATGCATCTAAACATATAACAAAATTCATTCAAGAACAGAACTAAACCAAAGATTACATAAAACCAAGTTTAAGTTCTCATAAATTCTAAAGGAAACAAGGGAGAACCTAAGAAACCTAAATTAGTTAAAAAACGAGTACCTTAGCCTCTCATTCGTATGCCGAATAATGATAAGAAGATGTTCAGAAATCAAAAGTCCATAAAAGGACTTAAAATAGGGAGAAAAGTAGAGAGAATCAACTGAAAAACGAGTTAGGATTCAAGTGGCGGCGCAACAATAACAACGTCCCCTTTTCCCTCAAGCTTTACACTCGTTGGCTTTCGCCATTTCTATTTGGAGTGTCGAGGTCTTTGGCTCTTTTTTGCGTAAGATACCCTACTATCTTTTTGTGTCGAACCATACGCCATAGAGTGTCGCGACAATAAAAGGCAAAGCATATTGGCTTCATTTGGTTCTTTGGCTACCTCGGTTCGCATCAACTAATTAATCAATCAGTTAATAATTAATCAAATTATATTTCATTCAAATCATATTTAATTAATATCTCTCTGATATCTTATAGTTTTAAATTAATTTAATTAAATAAAATTTAATTAAATAAAATTAAACTAAACTATTAATTAATTCTTTGATTAATTAATACATAAATTAAATATCTTATATTTAACTTAATATTTGAATCATATTCAAAAATAGATTTCTCATAACCAATAATTTTAATATGAATCCAATTCACATTAAATTCATATTTGAACTCATTCAAATATTTTATCTCTTATAAATTAATTTTGAATCATATCCAAAATTAAATTTATATAATACAGTTTATTAAAATTTAAATTTTATATTATAATGTATCACTATACATTATATTTATTTCCAAAGTAAATTTGAACAATTTAAATTACAACCAATATAAATAAATCTTATTCCCCTATACAAACTAGGAAGGGGACCTAATGGACCTACAGATCAGAAGCTACAACGATATGAGATTAATTACCTAAACTTATTAACCGCATTAATCAATATTCGTTAATTGTGTCTGCACTCCACTAAAGACTTACAGCTGAACTCTTCTCACTGTAGATATATTTCTGTGTCCATAGATATAAACCAATTACAGTAAGTTTTCATAACACCAGCTGGGTCAATTTACCGTTTTACCCTTAGGTTACCTCTAGTCCTTAAATACCAGTACTCCTCTAATGAACAACTATACTGAACAACTTGTTTATGGTCCAACCAATAAACAGAAACCTCTCTTGTGTCATAGAGAAGGGTAGGACCCTTTGTTCAAGTTCTGGAGACGCCATTTAAGGAAACACTCATCTAGTTACCCTAAAGTCGAGAAGGAGTGAATTCCATCTTGTGTAATTATGTTTTCAGCTCCCCACTCTGTCTTATCCCCAAAATAATAGGCTTATTGAGTCGACGATCTGGCCACTCTCACCCATACAAATCAAAGGACAGTCTCTCGCAAACAAGAGTTCACAATACACTCAAGATTAAGACTAAGTTATCTAGCTTATTCACCACTTTACTTGGGTATCCAATAATGTTGTATAATAGCTAGGGTTTACATGATGATATTTTTCAACAATTTTGTCATTTACAATGATTTTCTTAATATATAAAACAATGTAATTTTATTATAAATTTGAAAAATTTTATTCCTTAAAAAATTACTGTCAAAACTTTTATCCAAATTAAATGTCAATTTTTATAATGTGTGACAATTTAGTCTTTTTGTTAGTTTATAAGCACATTTGGTCTCTATAGCTCAACACCCTTATCAATGTACATATTTAAGTAACCTCATTAATTTTTAATTATTCTTCTAATGATAGAGAGACTAGCTACATTGTATACACTAAAGAACTAAATTGTTAGAAAAATAAAAAATAAAAGTAAAGATATCTTTTATTTTTAGAAAACAAAGTTAGAAAGAAAATGGAACAAAGTCTTGCTATAAAAGGCAACAAAACATCAAATGATCATAAAAGGAAAAAGAACAGATACAAATTCTTTCCAAACATGTAACTATAAAACTAATATATACCCATATTGTTGGAATGACAAGAAATGAAGTAATCTCCCCCCAAACACTTGGTTTAAAGTTGGCACATCTACAAGTGACAACAACCTCATCATTGAATGACTCATCTTTAAACCTTATGTTTAACAGTCATCACTTTAAAGATAAATAAAAATTTTAAAAATTTCAAAAAAAAAAAAAAAACTAAATTTTCATTAAAAATATCATGAAACATGTTGCACAGTTAGTTCTACAATTTTAAAGATAATAAAAATTAATAGACAAAAATGTTTAAGCTCAAAACCCTGAAATGAACAATGAAAAAGTGGAAGCAAAATTGTGTTCCCATATGGCATGTCACGGATCCTTCTTGTCGCTCGCCATATTTCCTCTATCTTTCCTTCTCGTCGCTTGTCATATTTTCTCTATTTTTACCTTTGCCTGAAATGTTAAACATAGAAAATAATGAGTATAGACATATACTCAGTAAGGGACGGATCCTTCTTGTCGCTCAGTAAGAAAAATTGTGTCCCCATATGTTATGTTACAAATCCTTCTTGTCGCTCACTATCTTTCCTTTATATTTTCTTCTTGTCGCTCGCTATCTTTCCTCTATATTTTCTTCTTGTCGCTTGCCATCTTTCCTCTATCTTTATCTTTGCCTGAAATGTTAAGCATAAAAAAATGATGAGAATAAACATATACTCAGTAAGGGACTTACTACTAGTCTCACTAGGTGTAACTATCGTGCTTCCAAACACACGATATCCAGTGATCCGTAGAAGCAAATTGCATTAATGTTTTCGTCTTAGGAAGAAAATTGGTGAACAACGCATGGATTTCAACGCCACATCGAGCTAGTCTTAAACAAAGAAAAAAAAAAGCTTTTTAAGTTTTTAGATGTTCTTGCTTGTAAATAGTTTTCAAGTTCAAAACCATTTCACAAGGAAACTACTCATTCAATACCTTATTCAAGTGAAAGGAATACATGAAAGACTATCCTTATTCTCAGTTGCATCAATGTTTATTCACTAAAACTAAGCAAACCATATAAAGAAAGAAGCCATCTAAGGAACAAGTTATTCAAAATCACTACATGAATAAGCTAAGAAAAAGCATAGAAAACTTAAAAGAAAAGAAAAGAAAAGGAACCGCTTGAAGTTCATATTTAAGTTTTTACTTCTAAGATATGGCACAGACAACTAACTAAAATGATGAAAGAAAGAAAATCCAATATACTATTTTTTCCACTGCATAAATGTAAGCTTATTTATTCTAAGAACTTAAGAAAATAGGAACTCAATTTAACCCATCACCATATTCAAATATTCAAATCATGCAAATATTAATATTGTAAAATTACATCTAGACTTTAACAAATACCACAAGAAACCAAAGCTAATGATTTCATATAAGAGTCCTAGGGATAGGTTGGAATTAAAAAAAAAAAAAAAAAAGCTCATCTGTTTCCAAAACAAAGATTCAATGAAGACCTCTTCAAATAACCAGACAATTACTTAACTCCCTATTGTTAGTTGTATTTATAGCACAACTCATGTTCTTCTTCCTATAATCATGGATATATGCAAATTATTGGTTACATTTACAGCAAAATTAGATCAAAAATCAAATGATAATTCAGAACAATGCTTTTTGTAATTCTCCTGGAAGATTACCTTAGAAGCAAGCTGCTTTCTAGGAGCCTTATGATGATAATCCTATATTTTCAAGTTTAAGACATACAAAAGTCTAAAATTTTATGATTTGGAAGAAAAAATTATATTGTGTTGACTCTATTGAATAACTTTTATGAAATATTAGAGAAGAATTTGGTCACTAGAAACACCAACGTCGTAAATGAACATGAAGTCTCCGGTGGCAGCCATTATACAAGAAATGATGATGATGGAAGTGATTTTGGCTTCAAACTCGACTCCTCCGGCGGGCGCCATGGAGAATGCTCTAGCAGGCATGGTTGTGAAGTAAAACCAAAAAAAATTCGATTATTGTTCGATTAGGTAAATGTTTCTAAACATTTATCAGCAAAGGTCGAAGCTCGAAAGGGAAAAAAGCTAACTCTAACCATTAATTGCAATCTATGAGAAATAAATTGAACAGAAAATCAACCTAATCGTAACATCTAGCATGAAATTGAATGGAAAAACAAATAAAATTAAACAAATTCCAAGAAGAAAAAAGGAAGAAAAAAGAGAAAAGAAAAAAATATGGATGAAGAAGACGAAGAAGATGGGAGAAATCGGTCATGGTGGGAGATTCGGGCAGTGGTGAGATTCGAGATTTGCGTACTGGTGGGAGAACGTTCGTTCGTTGAAGCTTGGGTGTGGTGGACGAGCTGTTGGACACTTGATCGTGGTGGGTATGATGGACTACCGTCTAGAGCTTTCGATGAAGACAGTGAAGAAGGTGTCGAAGCTTGGGCATGGTGGGAGACTCAAGCGAAGAAGGTGAAGAAATGTAGAGTTTTTGGTAAAGTTTGCGATGAAGATGAAGAAATCGTGGATGGGAGAGATAAGGAAAAATTTTGGAAAAAATTAGGGCTTCTTTAGAATTTGGAGGAATAAAATGGAATTTTTTGGGAAAAAAAGAGGGAAAGTTCTGTTTTACAAATGGGAGAAAAATGAGAAATTTGAGAGAAAGAAAAGAGGAAAGAGCTTCTTTAGAAAATGAAAAAAAATAATATATTACTTAAACTTTGAAGAATGTCAAGTAATTAAAATTAATCTTGACGCTTTTAATCTGTCAAGTATTTAAAATAAAAAATTTCACATTTTTTACTTTGGTTATTTTTAACGTTTTTTCTACTTGACAATTTTTATTAAACCTGTCAAGAATATCAAAATTGTAGGCATCAAGTATTGACAGTTTTGTAGTAATGTTGAAGACAGATAAACAAAATAATGAGAATAGTAAGAATAAGAAAAAATAAAGAACTTGGAAGGAAAATAAATAAAATAAGAAGATGAAGAAGAAAGAAAAGAAAGAAAGGTTGAAATCTCAACACACTAAACTCATTTGTTGTTTGAGGTGTGGATCATTGAGACCAAATTAGCCCTACCATACACCTTCATAACTAAGTTAGAGTTTTTTCTTGTGTGTTGGACTCTTGACATTATAGGAATTTTTTGTGTAAAGATCCAACTTTTTATACTAAGCTGAAGTCATTACCACTGAAAACAAATAAATACCTTTTTATTTAAAATCAAAGAAGATACTAAATTTTAAAGGGAAAAAACTAAATATTCATTTATAAATAATATATAAAGTATGTAGAGATAAAATAATAAATAAAATACCAGTTCGGACCCTATTTAAAATAAAAAGAAAATATTATAAGAGTACTCATGAGTTTTGAATAAAATACTGAAAACATAAAGACGGAAGCAATTATAAACTTTTCCCTATGGCGAACCACAATCACTTCTTGTCATTCGCCAGCGAATGCCACTACTAGTCTTGTAAGGTGTCTGTTAACTTTTCGTTAGGATCCTGTAAGGAGGTACCCCATAACTATCGTGCTTTTGAATGCACATTATCTAGTGATCCCGAAGGAATTCATCTGGTCTTCAATGATCCCAAAGGAACACCTAAGAGAAACTAGTCTTCGGTGATCCAAAGGAACGTCTAAGAGAATCGAGCTAAAAGTGATCCCGTCAAATCACTCATAAAAGTTAACCATACACGCATAAGCCACACATGCATAAATAGGTGGTGATCCCGAGGGACACCCATATGGGTACGACTCTAACAGACAAAGCTAACATAACATCATAGCCTATACATGTAGCATATCATAAATATCATATCTCAATCATACATATCTCAATCATAACATATCTTAATCATAGCATGTCTCATTCATAATATATCTCAGTCATAACATATCTCAATCATAACATATCTCAGCCATAACATATCTCAATCATAACATATCTCAGTCATTCATAACAATCATCTATATAACCACCTATATCAGTCATCCCTAACAACAGTCACTTTATGCATTCTGGCTACATTAATGCATAATAAGGGATACATACATGCAAGCTTTTCAATTTTCTGTCGAAGGTCTAATAGTAGAAATCTCTTACTTTGAGATTTGCTTAACAAAGTTTAATTCTAACAGCGGCAGTCAAAGCAATCAAGCTTTCCAATAAACGAATCCTAAACATAAATAAGATTTAAATTAATAGTTTGATACCCAACATCAAACAATTAATTACTTAGGTTCCAAACTCATCAATGAAAGAGGTTGAACCCAAAACAACCTTGGTTGGAGAAAGATTTCACAACTCAATTCCTCCAAATAAAAATCTAGCCAATAGAACATTCAAGAAAAAATAATCCAAATCAAATCCATAATTTAAATTATTTCAAACCAAGAATTTGTCACTTGATGAGTATACCTAGACCCAAGTCAAGAACATACCAACTTTCCCCCAAAAAATGGTTCCAAAAATAAATGGTTGTAAAGAAATTTGAAGGGAGGCTTGCAGCTTAACTAGGAGGATTGGTTCGACTCGAGAGGTGAAAGCTCGCGGGCGACTCACATGAAAAGTCAAACAACGACGAGAGGGGCGGAGCAGTAGCGGATGCAAAACGGAGAAAAATGCAGTGGAGAAGAAGATGGTACGACAAACGCTTGTGAGAACGGCCAAACGAAGACATCGGCTTGCGATGACCAAATGCGACATAGTTCTCCGACAATGGCTGTATGATGGAGGACGATGACCTGAAGAAAAGATGAGGCGATAACGGCTTTCCTAGGTTTTGCTTAGATGAAGATGTAACGACCCAACTCTTTATACTAAGCTGAGGACATTACCACAAAAAAAAATAATAAAGACTTTTTATTAAATCAAAGAAAATACTAAGTTTTAAAAGAAACGCTTCAAATATTTAATCATAAAATATAAGTAAAGTATGTAAAGAAAATAATAAATAAAATATTAATTTGGGCCCTATCTGAAACCAAAAGAAATATCTAAAAGTAAACATGAGTTATGAAATAAATTTCTGAAAATTAAATACTGAAAACATAAATGCAAAAGAAAACATAAATTGTTTCCTATGGCAAACCACGGTCACTTCTTGTCATTCGCTAGCTTGCCTTTACCACTACCTTTGTCTAAAAAATTAAACATAGAAAAGAGTGTGTATAAATTTAATTACACTCAATAAAAGACCTACGATTAGTCCCACTACATGTCTGTTAACTTCCCGTTAGAGTCTTGTAAGAAGGTACCGCATAACTATTGTGCTCCCGTACGAACGTTATCCAGTGATCCTATAGGAACACATCTAGGCTCTTGGTGAACCCAAAGGAATCACCCTAAAAGAAGAGTTGGACTATAAGTGATCTTGTCGAATCACACATAAAAGCTAGTCACACAAGCATAAATAGGTGGTGATCTCGAAGGACATCCAATGGTACAACTCTAACAGATAAAGCTAACATAACACTATTGCCTCTACATATAGCATATCATAAATATCATAGCTCAGTCAAATATATGTCAATCATAGCATGTCTCATCATAATGTATCTTGGTCATAACATATCTGACTCATACATCTCTCCGCACACATAACGGTCATCTATGTAGCCATCAATAACAGTTATCTCAACTAATCATATTATGCATCTTAGCTACATTAATGCATAATACAGAACATACATGCAAGTTTTAATGTCGAAGGTCTAATAGGAGAGTCTCTTACCTTCAGATTAGCTAAAATCCTGGCAAACAGATATCTCAATTCTCCAAAGAATTGGTAATAGATAGCAAGAAAAATAATAACTAAACTTAATAATTTAGCAGTTTGCTTTTGATCCCAAATAAACACAAGTCAACTTACCTAAAGGCTAAGGTTGAAACCAACACAACCTTGAATCAGAAATTTCACAACCTCAAATTCTCAAATTAACACTTGAACCTTCAAGAAAATTAATTCAACTCATTCCATTTGTAAACTTATTTAAGATCCAAAGAGTATTTATTTGGGCATACCAAACCCAACAAAACTTACCAAAGATTTCTCCTAAGTATGGCTCCAAAAGCAAGTGGCTAAAAGGACAAGTGAAGACAGGCTCGTGGCTTGGCTAAGAAGGGCAGTCGGCTCTGTGGGGAAGAACCCGACTCGACGTGTACAGCTTGCAAAAGAAAAGGATAGGCTAATGTGGGTTGCGATAGACAGATGCTACAGACCGAGGCAAAGATCGGTCCACAGACTAAAACACGGACGGATGGAAGTTAAGTCATTGTGTATGGGGGTTCCTTTTCAAATGGATGACAAATTAAAACGAAGGAGGGATGGCGGCGGCAATTCTAAGGTTCTTTGGAGAAGAAGATGGATAGTGATGAGTTAATGGTGCACAGTTCACGATTCACGAGGGCTTAATATAATAATAAATATTATTATTATATCTTTTAATTAATTTCCTTTCCCTTTTTACCATTTATAAAAAAGAAAAACAAAAAATTTCTCTCCACATTAACTCTAACCCATCAAATAAACTTTTTATCTCTCTTTTTATCTTTCCAAAAAATTTTCATCCTTACTAATTATATTATTTCCAAAAATATAATTTCCTCAACCTTCCATAACTTTAAATATCCATATATACACATAATATAATTTAACCAATAATTTCACCAAATTAAGTTACCAAAAAAAATCATTCAACTTAAATTGAATCTTTCACAACACCAAACATCCAAATATCAACAACAACAACAACAACAACAATAATAATAATATTTCTCCTTTTTTTCTTTTTCCTATTTCAAAAAAATAACAATTAACTCCTTTTCTATTTCCTCAATAAATACCTTCCATCCAATCACTCTTCTCTTTTTTCCACATGATATAATTATTCTTAACTTTCATATATATATATATATATATAATTACTCAAAATCCTTAACTCTCACCAAATTAATTTATCGATAACAACAATTTTATCAACATAAAATTTCTAATTTCACTAGTTAATTAAATATTCTTTCCACAAATATTTAGTTAATCTTAATTACCACATAAACAATAATTCTCAATAATTATTTAAAATAACACCAAAATAATTCCAACATAATTAATCTAGGTCGGTTGTACTGACAACTAAGCAAACTATGAGGTGACTTCCCCCACTGCAACTGCAGTCTCAGCTCTCTCAAAGTCTCTGTGCAACGGGACCTGTCTAGTAATAAGTGATGTTGAATGTGATACATTCTTACTAAGAGCATCAACTACCACATTTATCTTACCTGGTCGGTACAAAATTTCACAGTCATAATCCTTTACTAGATCAAGCCATCTTCGTTGTTTCATATTTAACTTCTTCTAAGTGAAGAAGTATTTCAAGCTTATATGGTCAGTGAAGATCTATATCTCTCACCATACAAATAGTGCATCCAATACTTTAGTGCAAAAACTATCACTACCAACTCTAAATCATGTTTAGGGCAGTTATGTTCATGACTCTTCAACTAATGACAGACATAAGCAACCACCTTACCTTGCTGCATCAAGACACAACACAGCCCCTTCTTAGAAGCATCACTGTAAATCACAAAACTTCCAAATCCATCTGACATTGTAAGAACTAGTGCAGTAACAAGTTTCTATTTAAGATCCTAAAAACTACTTTCACATGTTAGGCTCCAAACAAAAGGAGTCCTTTTCATGGTCAATTGAGTCAAAGGACTGGCTATTCGAGAGAAACCTTTCACAAACCTTCTGTAATAATTTGTTAAACATTAAAAACTACGAACCTCATTGACTGTAGAAGGTCAAGGCCAACTGGTAATAGCTTCAATCTTTGCTAGGTCCACTAAAACTCCTTCACTGGATACTACATGGCCAAGAAAAAACATGTTTAGTCAGAAGTCACACTTTGAAAACTTAACATACAACTTATTGGCTCGAAGAGTCTCCAAAACCCGATACAAATGCGCTCCTCATGCTCAACCTCTATTTTAAAGTAAATCAAGATATCATCAATATAAGCTATCACAAAAGTGTCTAAGAAGTCGTTAAACACCTTGTTCATCAAACCCATGAATACAACAAAAGCATTTGTCAAGCCAAAGGACATTAATGTTTATATCTGGTACAAAAGGCAGTCTTACGAATATCACCATCCCTAATCCTCAACTGGTTATAACCTGAATGTAAATCAATCTTAGAGAACACAGTGGCTTCTTCCTTGCAGCTGATAAAAAAAATCATATATTCTAGGCAATGGATATTTGTTCTTGATTGTCACCTTATTAAGCTCTCTATAATAAATGCAAAGACGCATTTACTCATCTTTCTTCTTCACAAACAGTATTGGTGTTTTCCAAGGTAACACACTAGGTCGGATGAAACCCTTATCCAACAATTCCTGCAACTAGACCTTCAGCTCTTTTAGCTCAACTAGGGTCATTCTGTTCAGAGCTCTAGAAATAGAAATAGTGTTTGGCCCTAACTCAATGGCAAACCCAATTTCTCTATAAGGCGGTAATGTCTAGCATAAAAGCCAAGATATTCCAAGTACCCTAGTCAACCAACTTATTGTCCTTCATGCCTGAGATAACTTTGGGTAGGACCACAATCCATGCCCCCTTATACTTGAAACTAGCCTCTGCAGAAGGATTAAAACTACCTTCTTGCTGAACAACCTATGCTTGCATGGTTAAAACTACATTTCATTTTTCAAACTTCAAACTAGTAACTTTTCTTTCATGGTAAACTCAAAACAGTTTCTCAAAGCCCCATCAAGACAACTATGCACTAAAGTTTTCTTTGTTTCTTCCCCAGTATCTCAATTCTAAATGCAACTTGATGTGCTTGGTATATACTTGAACTTAACCATGTGTTTAGTTCTCTTTAAAACCACCAACATAACTTATTTCTTAGATTTTCAGTCACATATCAGCCCATCTGGTTGATTACGTCCTACTATTTACCCTCATTGACTACCCTTTCGAGCACCTCAACGTGGCGACATTTTCCTAACTTTTTTCCACCAAATCCTTCACCATTAAATCATAAGTTCATGTAATTCTAGTTTAATACACGCAAGGTCATGTGCATATTCATAATTGTGTATCATAAAACACATACTTGACGAGTGACGAAGGACTGTAATAGCGATATGAACAAAAATCAAAGACTTACATCATAAGTCAATCTACAGAACCCAAAAACTTAGGCTCTAATACCAACTGTAATGACCCAACTCTTTATACTAAGCTGAGGTCATTACTACTAAAATAAATAACAATTTTATTTCACTTTAAATGCAAAAGAGAGGAAACCAAGTTCTTAAATAAAGAATTTAAAATACCCGTTCATATATAACTCATGATTTGGAAAAATAAAACAACTACTAGAAAATTTAGTCCTAGTTCAGACCCTATCTAACTTTTAAGAAAAATAACATAGAAATAGTTCGTGAGTTTGATAAATTCAAATGCAAATACTAAAAATCAAATACTTAAAACATGGAAGGTGGAAGCAACATAAACTTTCCCATATGGCTACTCACGATCACTTCTTGTCATTCGCCAGTTTTCCTCTACCTCTACCTTTGCCTAAAAAATTAAACAAAAAAATTTAATTAGTAAGGGTAGATGTATAACAAATATTTACAATTAACTTAGCATAGTCAATTCGATCCTTCTTTCTGGTTGTTACTCCACTTCAAACATCACCAATTATGTCACTGATCGGATGAGTCTTAATTACCCTAGATGATGGTCCCCTTTGATGTTCATGTAGTTCAGTAGAGTCATTATGAGAATTTGCATCAGTAGTATCAGTTACTCCTTCTATCTCGGCACTGTCACCAGCATTAGACTCATTTGCAGTATTGGGTTGTTTAGTATGTGTCTGAGTACAACTAGTATCATCCTCATCTTGTGCAGTAGTTGTCACTCACGTCTCCTTCATATTGTCATCAACATTAATATTCATAGTTTCCATCACTGACTGTGTTTAATTGTTGAACACCCGGTATGTTCTACTATTTGGCGAATATCCCAGAAAAATTCATCTATCTGCTTTTGCATCAAGTTTTCTATGGTACTCTCGGTCAGCCAAAATGTAGCACACACTTCCAAAGATGTGGAAGTATTTTACATTTGGTTTTTCGCCTTTCCATAACTCATATAGTGTGACTGTAGAGCCAGTGCGAATTGTCACTCTGTTGTGAATATGACAGGTTGTATGCATTGCTTCAGCCCAAAAACTCAAGGGTAGATTTTTGGCATGCAGCATAACTCGAGCCATCTCCTGAAGAGTACGGTTCTTTCTTTCAACCACTCCATTCTGCTGTAGAGTTAATGGTGCTGAGAATTCATGACTGATACCTTCGTTTTCACAAAAACATTCATTTCAGAGTTTTCAAATTCCTTGCCATGGTCACTTCGTATTCTGATGATATTTTCTCCTTGCTCTCTCTGAATATTTCAACACAGTCTTATAAGAATTTTCGGTATTTCAGACTTGCTTCTCAAGAACTGTATCCATGTATATCGAGAGTAATCATCTACGCATACTAATACATATTTCTTTTTGCCAAGACTTTCAGTTTGTATGGGTCCCATGAGATCCACATGAATTAATTTCAGAACTCTGTTGGTGTAGCATTCTCGACAACTTTTATGTGTAGCTCGAGTCTGTTTGCCTTGATAACACTCTCTGCAAAACAACTATCCTTTGACATTTATTGTTGGAAGACCTAGGATGGCTTCATCTTTAAGGGCCTTATCAAGGGAGCTTAGACTGGCATGGCCCAACTTCAGGTGCCAGATCTGAGTTTGTTCATCTCTAGATACTTGACAGACTTCAGTTTGGTTAGAGCACCAATGATTGCATTTGTCTGTCTGTCTAATACCCCTCATTATTTCTCGAGAATGTTTATCAGTCACAACGTAGGTTTCTTTGTTGAAGTTAACGACATAGCCCTGATCACATAATTGGCTTATGCTTATCAGGTTTGCTGTAAGTTCTTCAACATATCACACATCTTTTAAACTGGGAAGATGTTGACCAGTCACATCTCCTTTTGCAAGTATTCTTTCCTTTGCACCATCCCCAAATGTTACATGTTGAGAAAGGCAGTCTACAGAATTTGTGAAATATGAGATGTTTCCTGTCATGTGCCTGGAGCAACCACTGTCAAAGAACCAGTCTTCTTGGGATACTTGTACTGATGTGAATGCTATATTACTTTTCTCTTGATGTTGTTTAATTCGTCAGCACTTGATAATTTTGTTTCTTCTGTGATATTCATGAGAGGGTCTCCAAACTTTTTTATCCTCATACTTCAAATTTAGGTTATTTTTATGACTGTTCCAGTTCAGCATAGAATAACAAAATGGTTTAATATGTTCCTTCTTTCCACAAAAATGACATATCCAGGTTCTTGAGACTGAATTTTGTTTGCTATAATTCTGAGCAGTCTCAGTTTCTCTGTTTATACTTGATTCTGCTGGGACAAAGACAGTCTTGTGAGCATTCTTCTTTAGTGTTCCTGAACCATTGTACCTGAGACCTTCCTTACCAGATCCTGTTTTTCCAAAGGACAGAATGTTTTCAAGAGACTCCGTACCAGAATTTAACATTCTTACGGACTTTTCCAGCTGATCATAGTTTGTTTAAGATTCCTTGACTTTCTGTTTCAGATTAGAGATGGTTGATAGCAGCCTCTCATTTTCTGTCATTAACTCCAGAATTTTCTCCTTTTGCGCTGCCCTGACAGTAGTGTCTTCTTCCCATAGAGTTTTGAGTTTATTATATGACATGTTTGCAGTATTTAAATGATCCAAGTCATCATTCACCTGGTTTTCACATTCTCCTTCACGATCCACAACAATGCTGATAAAAGCATTTGCACATTCTTCCTCTTCTGTAGATTCTTTCGACTCTTCATCAGATAATGACGCAGTAAAACTCTTTTTCTGCCTTCTCAGATAGATTGGGCACTCAACCTGATAGTGACTGTGACCTTCGCATTCTCGACACTTGAACGACCTGCTATCTCTGCCTGAAGAACGTTCAGATTCTTTAGAACCGGACTGGTTAAATTCTCATCGTTTATAGTTATTCGAAGATCGATTTTGAGAACCAGAATTGTTAGAGTTGTTCATTTTTTTTTCAGTTGCTTAGTAAGTAACGCAATTGACTCATTAAGTTGCTCATTAATTGCTTTCCCTTTTTCAGTATGATCATTTTCTTGAACAGATTGAAACGCAAGCCCTTTACCCTTACTTTTTACATGATCCCCTAGGGTAATTTCAAATGTAAGAAGAGAACCAAACAGTTTGTCAAAGAAAAGTTTAGAGACGTCATGTGATTCTTCTATAGCAATTACTTTCATATCAAACCTTCTGGGCAGAGATCTAAGAACTTTTCGTACCAGCTTATACTCAGGTATTTCTTCGCCTAGATTGAATGACTCATTCGCAACTTTCAGCACACGAACATTGTACACAGTTAT
>JBBPDI010052486.1:0-20580 GCA_037974545.1 Cucumis variabilis
AAAGATGATAATGATATCAAGCACACAAATGTTTGGTATATAATATATATACTATAGGTATTATATATGTACTACTCAACTACTAAATAATATGAGGTTCATCGATTACATCTTATTGTACTATCTCATCAAGCTTATGAGCCTATTAGGCTATTAGGCTATAATGAATTAATCAAAATGAATTATTCAATGTTAGTGAAAATTTGTTGCTTTTACATTCTCTTTTTGTTTATTTTTATTATAGTTATTTTACGCTTGTTATTACTCGTAAACATACAAGAACTTATAACAAAAAAAATTATTTTTCACAATTTAATTTATGAGATGGAAGTTGGATTTATGAGATGGAAATATGTAGAGTTTATAAATCTAGAAGACATTTAAGAGGTGTGAAGATGTTTTCAACCTACATCCAACACTTATTATGAAACATCCCAGAAATTTAAAATTTATGATCCTGTTCTTTAATAAATAATGAAAAATTTGAGGTAGTAAGTGAAAATTTATCTGATCACGTTGTAGTGACTTCACATTAAATTGACTTCACATTAAATTTGTTCTTCAATTCTAGAGGTGGTGTACGCATTTAAATATTGTATGTGAATTAATATGTTTATGCTCACTAAAATTAAATAGACCAAAAAATTCAAATGTGGTTTTAAGTTACAAAATGGTATTCATAAAAAATATACAATTAGTAATTAAAAAAAAGAGGTATTTTTAAAAATAAAAAAATAAATTAAAATATTTACAAGGTATAACAAAATTTTGGATTCTATCAATGATAGTCTTCTATCACTATAACAGATCAATGACTATCAGTGATAGAATTTACTATAAGTTGTAAATATTTTGTAAAATTTGTTGTTTTTAAAAATTTCCCATAAAAAAAGTGGTCGCACTTGCACTTTAGTTGCAAAAACTAAATCAGAGTATTAAAAAAATTCATTAATATATGTATAAATGTACAGAAAACAAGGTAAGGAAAGTCTTCCCACACTACAAGAAATCAGACTTATCGCGACGCCAGAAAAGATGTCGCTAAAAGAAACATTGGTGTTAATCAGCTTTTGTCGACGTACGCGATAACACGTCGAAGTATGACCTTTTCTGCAACGTTAGAGAACATCACGTCACGTAAAGTTTACTATTAAATTTGTTATTTCACCTTTCTATGACGTACTTCTCAGAGACGTCGCGAAAAGTCGAAAGGTTTTGTTTATTACTTTCGACTTTTCGTGTTGTATGACCTAGCGATATTGCGGAAAATTGAATTTGAAACGTCACGTTTCGCTTTTCCACAACGTCCTTCTGACATACGTCGCAAAAAGTTGAAAGTAATAAATTCAATATTCAACTTTTTGAAACGTCAGCGAGCGAACGTTGCAAAAAGTTACGATAATCCGCGACGTCAACAACTAAGGACGTCGTAGAAAGTATTGGTTATTTCTACACAGAACCTATTCACAAACTTACGGAAGAAGAAGAAAAATCGAGAGAGAAAGGGCGAGAATGAGATTTCGCCATTACCGCAGCTACTGTGCCATCACAGCCCGCCACCGTTGTTGAGGTCGTTTCTGTTTTTAGCGTTTTTGTGCATTTAGGTGTGTGAAGTGTATGTATATGTATGTGTATCTAAGTTTAGAATGTGTAATGTGTAATGTATATGTAGATATAATTTAATGTGTATATGTTTAGGGTGTATGTATATGTATATGTAGGTATATGTTTAATGTTTATATGTTATGTGTATATGTTTAGGGTGTATGTATATGTATATGTAGGTATATGTTTAATGTGTATGTGTTATGTGTATATGTTTAGGGTGTATGTATATGTATATGTAGGTATATGTTTGATGTGTATGTGTTATGTGAAACTACGATTTCAAATTGGTGTTTTTATTAATATATCCCATCCAACTCTCGTCTCATACCCAAAATCCATGGACCAAACAGACTCCTTCACGACATTGTGTCATATTGTAGTTCTTAATTAACTTTATGTCTCTATTTCTATTTTATGCAATGCTAAAGTTCAACATTTATCCTAATGAGCTTAAATATCGAAAGCAAATACCCCTCTTTCTCTTATGTTTTTATGGTGTGTAACAATTATTTCTATTGTCTTATCCAAAACGGTCAAAAATCTCATTTTAAACTTTTGAAACTTTCAAAACAAATATCAAATCACTTACTACTCACTACAAGAAAATTGACCATTTTCGAATGTTAGAACCTTTAAGAAAATATTTAATAGACCTTTTATATATCTTTTTTCAAAGGTTATCTCAACCTTTGAAAAGTGTCAAAATAGATCCTGTTGAAAAAACTTTTTCGAAGGTTACTAATTACCTTTGAATTTTAGTTCACATATCTTTGATAACTGTTAAATTATTTATTGATAAATATTTATTATCAAATGATTATTTTCGAAGGTTTTCATAAATGAACTTTATCAACAATTGTATATATCCTTCAAAAATTCTCTTACAAAATCTTTTAGCACATTTATTGACAAATGTTAAAATATTGTTTTTACTAATCCATCTACCTAATGCTGAAATATTGAATTACAATTATAAGAATGAAATAGAAAAAAATGGCCAATGACATGTGTGAAAGCTAGTAAGTCTATCATAAAATTACAAAAAAAGAGACAATCCAAATTTTATAACATCAAACTACAACACTTGATCAACTAGAAACATGCATGTTTACGGATCTGTGCATCATAGTTTGAAATCTATCCTTAAAATGATTTTGTAATCCGGTAATTCTATCCTAGAGTGTTTGTACCTCAACTTTTCTTCATTGTTCAGATTCGTGAAGACGTTGTTCAGACTTATTAAGGTGATGCTCAAGATCGTGTACCTTAAACACTGATCCAAACAACTCAGAAGGGGTAACACCTACCCTATAACCATGAACACATCCATGTTTCTCTTATCCAAGTACTTGTACAAAAATATCATCATCGTTCATGTCAATAGTACCATTGATCACTTGAGAAGCATACGATTTAAGTTCTAATTATAAAACACAAATTCACATTTAATAATTCAAATTTAGCACATATATCAATTCAAGTGTTCACAAATATACTCTAAGTTTTGCACCTATGGTACAACAACCATGATATAAAATCATATACAAAGAAACATAAAATAGTGTAACATAAACAGTTGCAACTACAAAATCATATTTGTTATCATAAACAAAGCAACATAAACAGAAAGAACATGAAGCTTCAGTTATATAAAATCATATTTGCTATCATAAATAGGACAATATAACCAAAGATAGAATCTGAAAGGAAAACATCTTAAATAAAGTCGAAGAGCACGAGTGATGATTAAATAATACATAAACATAGCAACATAAATAGTTTCGACTACAACAAATATACTCTAACTATTCTTGATTATGATGATTAAATAATTACAGAGTCTAGCTACATCATATATATATCCACTATTTTGTACTTCCAAGTTTCTCTTGTGTAGCTTTATTCACATGCAATTCATTATAGCTCAAGTGAGTTAGCTTCCAAATTCTAATTCGACTAGGTTCTTCATTAGTGTCTTGAACCTAAGTAAAAATAGTATATGTTAGATAGTTTGAAAAAGGCTATCGAGGAAGAAAATAAAGAACACTACAAGAATTCAAGATTCTTCCGATGCAGAAAAAGGCGTAAGGATAAAGGACATCGTCAACAAAACGTTTTGTTGATGCAGTTGAAAAAGTGTTGGCATTAGGGAAAATGACAACAGCATGCATGACGATGTCATGGAAGGTTATTATTAAAAATATTATTTTATTTTTTCGTGACGCCATGCAAGACCACGTTGCCGTTTTCCCTCTAACGGTGACATCGTTGAGGAAGACATCGGCGAATCCCTAGTATATTACTAAAATGGGAGATCTATTGCGATGTCTACAACAACGTCATACTATGTCAACAAAGGTCCAACCTTTAAGTCATTATGACAAATGAAGTTTTGATTGATTTAAAAAGGTAATGTCGATGCCATTTGTGGCGACAACGTCATTAGGTAGCTTTTAACGACGTCATAAGTGGTTGCATCGCTAGAACCCTGTTCTTGCAACATTTTCATTGTGCAACGCAAGAACCCTGGTTCTTTTAATCGTGTTCATTTGAACACAGAATGTAGAGAAGAAGAAAAAATGAAGGAGGAAGACAAAAGAGAGATAGGGAGATTGAGCTGTCGTTATTCATTGTTGCCGTTTCGTCCATTGTTGTTGCTGCCCATCGACCTCCTACCGGTAAAAAATGTCATTTTGTATGTTTATTGATGAATGTATATTGTATGTTTAAGGTTTAGAAATTGTGTATTATTGTATGTATATGTATATTGTAAATTGTATGTATGTTTAAGGTCTAGAGATTGTATATTAATGTATATATATTGTATGTTTAAGGTTTGTATGTTTATGGTATATCTATATGTGTATTATGTATGTGTAAATTTAAATTGTATGTGTATATTGTAAAGTGTATGTGTATATTGAAAGGTTGTATATATGTGTATTATGTATATGTATACTGGAATTAAAATTGTTATTGTATATATATTTACGGTAGATTGTTTAAATTAAAATTGTATATCGTATTTATGTTATAAATTGTAAATTGTATATCGTATGTATTTTGATTATAAATAATTGTAAATTGAAATTGTATATTGTATTTATGTTTATTATAAATTTTAAATTGGAACTGTTATTTGTATGTATGTTTCTTATAATTAAATTGTAAATTGAAATTGTTGTACGAATAAGTTAAATTAAAATTTTATAGATTTATAATAATTAGTGAATGGACATGATATCTTAGAATAACTAGATTTCCGAGAGTTTCCAGTGATGATTAAACATCTATCACTAAAAGATAAAAAAAGAAAAAGAAAAGAGAGCTCTTAATTGGATGAAGAGAAGTACCTTTTTCAAACTACCTTACTGGCCAAGTCTACTATTACTACATAAATTAGATGTAATGCATATTGAAAATAACGTTTGTGACAATTTGGTCTGTACATTGTTGAATATAAAAGAGAAAACAAAAGATACTACGAATGTTCAATGGGACCTATCACACCCAAAACTGTACTACGACGATAACGCCAAAGTAGTAGGAATAGGATGCGAGTTTGTTACAACCTTGAAATATTCTTATCGCAAAATCTTCTTGCCAGCTCCTTTTAAACTATTAACACTCAAAACACAATGGAGAACAAGAAACGCCAAAGTAAATACAAAGCAAATGTAAACTTTATTAATAACAGGCATTTCATATGTTATTACAATAATTTTCCAAAAAAAAAAAACTGAGGCTTAACCATTTTTAAAATGCCTTGAATTACCTCGCTGCAAAACCTTCAACCTTCTTTTCTACTTGGCCTAATCGCCCGATCCTGGAAGATAGATTTTTAAAACGTAAGTCTAAAAGACTTAGTGAGGATTTATGATAGCCTTTTCGCAATACCTTTTTATTTTTTTCAAACATCATTTTGCATAAACAATTTCAAATCATTTCATTTCGCATAAACCTTTTTCTCAGTTTGTTAGCTTTTGCTTAAAAATTTACAGGTGTAAATTTAATACTAAATCCAGTCATGCTTAACTTTTTAATCTTACACGTTAACCACTGTCAAATCAGATTTGACATTTTCTTCGCAAGACCATACTTCTTGCCTAACCTCATACTGCAAGTAACTTTAACAACTTAACATTTCTCGTGAATAATCTTATCACATGGTTATATTTTTACAAGAAATCATCCTTAGGAACTAACCAACTTTTACTCGCTTACAACACTTATCGCGAACTTAAACTTCAAGGCTTCCTCGCAGACTTCTTCATTGTGAAACTTTTGGTTCTTATCACGAAAACTAACCAAACGCCTAGTTGTTTTAGTCAAAACTTCACTTCTTAACTTACACAGAGAGTTTCTTTTAAGAGCATTTATTCTTATAGATTCTACTACAAACTCTTCTTTTCTCAAAACTTCCATGCGAATTAACTTCTTAATCGCAAAACTTATACTAACCATAAAAAGATTTTATCGCTTAATCCTTTTCCGTGGATTTATTTAAACGCCAATTTCTTTAATACTTAACTGAATTTTACTTTCTATACTCAAATTAAAAATGGGTCTCACAGGACCTTCAAGATTTAAAAATAAGAAAAGATTTACACCTGGTAGAAATCAGTAATAGATAGGTGAAGCCTTATGCAAGCTACACGTTTATTAGTAGCGAACGAGTTACATTTTGTAAGTATCTGAAATCAGTTAAGTTTCCTGATGGATTCATTTTTAATATTTTACGATGTCTGAATGATAGAGACAAGAAGATGTCAAATCTTAAAACCCACGACTGTCACATTTTACTTCATCAACTTCTAACTATCAGTGTTCGAGCATACTTACCAAAGAATGTGTACATCGCTATTAGTAAATTATGTAGTTTCTTTCGTGACTTGTGTGCAAGAACGATAAGAGTAAGTGATTTGGATTGATTGCAAGCAAATATCATTATCATACTTTACCAGTTGGAAATTAAGAATATTTCCACCGACCTTTTTCAATGTAATGGTACACCTTGCTATTCATTTATCGTATGAAACAAAAGTCACTGGTCTGGTTCATTATAGTTGGATGTATCCCATTGAGAGAAGTCTACACACACTGAAGCAGTATGTCCGAAACAAAGCACATCTTGAGGAGTCTGTTGTCGAAGCATATGTGATTAATGAATCAAGTAATTTTTGTTCAAGATATCTAAGTGAGATTGAAACTCAATTTTCTCAAGATGAACAAAATGATGATACCCTTTTCGAAGATGAGGTGCTTGGTTATTTTGAAGTGTTCATGCAGAAAGTATGACCATTAGGCGTAAGAAGCATGCGATCTTTATCACAAGAAGAGAAACGCCAAATACATTGGTACATCTTGAACAATGTAAATGAAATTACGGAGTACCGCAAGTATGTACTTTAATTTCAACTTCATACTTCACTATGTATCACTTAAATTGATTTTTGTTAAGTCATAGTCGTCACAAATATTCACAACTATGAACTTTAGGAAACACTTGAGATTGGAACGTCCGAAGGCAAACAACAAACTCAATTAACTCAAAGACATCAATGGGAATTTTCTTATTTGTTTAGAGATCAGGTATGTAGAGTACATAAATACATTTCGAATTGAATAATGGCATATTCCAGACTTATATATTCATTAGCAAAACAATTCCACTTGCAATAGGACCTTCAATTAACGTTCGATCTTACAGTGGATGCATCGTGGATGGGATACGATTTCACACGATAGATCATGATTTTCGTTGCACACCACAAAATAGTGGAGTCATGGAAGTCGGTGAAACTAGTGTTAGTGAAAGCGCAGAGAACAATTTTTACGGTGTATTAGATGAAGTTCTTTTCGTTCAATATTTGATAGGACGTTGTGTTTGGCTATTCAAGTGTAGATGATTTGACATGAACAAGAATAAAAACCACAAGACAGACGTCGAATTAAGCTACAAATCAATCAACACATCTCGTTTTTTATTTTCTGAGGAACTAGTCATTCTCGTCATTTAGGCACACCAAGCATTTTACATCGATGACCCAAAAAATGGTGCCAATTGGAAGGTTGTTCAGGTTATCCAAAATAAACATATATGGAAAGTGCTCGAAGTGGAAGTTGTTGAAGATCGATAACCAAATGTACTTGAAGTCGCTGTCGAACATTCTGTGGATGATCACATTAAGAATGACACCCTGTGCAAACATGACGTTGATCCTACAATCATAGAGAGAACGATTGTGCATCATGTCGTTGACGACTTCATTAATGATGATGAACAATTATATATTCAAATCAGATCAAACAATGATGAATAATAACAATGATGAATCACATACTCACATATATTTTTTTTAGATATTAAGTTTAAAGTACTCTCATATGTTTAATTAATTTTAGTTTATTGTCAACAGGTACTACTATGTCTAATTTTCCTCCTGGTGTGGATGAGAGCGATGATCTTTTTAACTTTAACACCGCAAAGTTTAGTAACAAAGGAGTTTCGTCGTTGGTGGGCGACACATCAGGTTAGTTATCGTTACATAAATAATTAATTGCAACAATGTAGACTTTAGATTATGAAATTATTTTATTTTTGTAGAGGGGTCTGGAACAGCTTGCATTCCTAGAAGACTAGAGCACTCGAGGAACACGGAGCTAGAGTGATATGTTGAACAAAATGGAAAGATCCCCATATCGATCGCTCCAAGACAGGATAAGTCGATCTCCCCACATGTCGTTCGCTTTAGATGTACCATCGACTTGGTAACACGAGATATTTTTCCAGTTCGCTTTCTTAAGTGGACTGACGTTAAGGCAGATTATATCGAGCTTATGAAAGGCTTTTTACAGGTAATTTTTATAATCACGCATTCATATATGTTAGTTATACCTACCACGTATATATAGTGAATCTTAATCCGTTTGTACTTTTGTAGCAATTTTTTGAGCTAAATTTCACAGATCCGTACTTAATCAGTTCGTTGAGCATCAGATACTCACCACCTGAAAGGAGTTCAGAGGGAAGAACCATCATCATTTCAAGAAGTTCAATGATCCTGAATAGGCATGTGTCAACCAACCCCCAAATTAAATAATTGTGTGAAAGATTGACACTTCCTATACGACCACTACCTTACTTGACAACTTTAGATGATTTATAACTTATTAATGTTCTCAAATGGTAATTCATTTTTTATGTAACATTTTGATATTGTTTGCATGAAGGATCAATCATCAATGAATGGGCTACAAGAGCGAAGCAGCCATATCGACACATCATGCATTGGCATAAGGTCTACATTGACGCCTTCACGTTTGTGCATCGTCATTACTTCTTACGATTCATTGTTTACAATGCATTTGTCGACGTGCCTTCTGCATCATGGTAATCTTCATCGACGCACAATAATTTTCTGGCGATGCTCGATTGTGTCGGCAAAACCCTGAATTCTTGTAGTGGGAGATGATAATAAAGGAAAAGTAGGTAGCAATAGTGGAGAAAATTCTAAAATTCCCATTAAAAAATTAGAAAGGTTGTCTCAGACTTTAAGCAATTTGATTGATCATCAAAGTCACGAGGCTATTGAAAATAATGGAGGAAGAAAAATAATATATATATACAAACAGATGCCATCGAGGAAGAAAACAGAGGAGATGAATATAGTGGACAAGTGGATAGCAATAGTGGAAAAAATACTGAAATTCCCATTAAAAGGTTGTCTCGGATTTTAAGCAATTCATGCCACGACCAAAATACAAACTCCAGAAGAAGGGTGTTCTTCAAATGGAACGTTAATGAAAATGTAGAATTCAGTTTCTTCTAGAAATCTTCCATCACCAATGGGGAGAATTGGAAATCAAAGCTTGTATAATCGATGAATTTGAAGCAACACTAAAGTCTCGTGATCTTCAACTTTAAATCACTTCTTCGAAAAAAATGATAGTTATAATTGAATTATATAAGAAGTAAATTAATTAAAGCAAAAGCTATTATTTTTTCACATATACCACTTTAAGCTCAACTTGTAAGGGAGTAAAAGTTGACTTGTGTAAAGATTGCATTAGTTGTGGAATATTCTTCTTTTTATTTGTTTCATTTGGCTTTCACCTCGATTGTCCACAAGCTGAACATTTGTTAACATTATCATTTTCCTTCCTATATAATTGGCAATTATTGGGAGATACGTCTATCTTCGAGTAATGAAGCCCTAAATCTTGAATTTTTCTTGTTTCATAATAATTATTAGATTGATCAGTGCCTTCTAGAAAGGCATCTTTTAGTAACTCAACCAACAAAATAAATTATTTGTTATTCCAAATTCCAAGTGACTTTATATGAAACAACTTTATAGTGAAAAACAACTTAGAATATTTCTGACATCCAGAATAAAGCTCTTTTTTTTTTTTTTTTTTTTTTTTTTTTGCATCATTCTACTTGTAAAACTTAGAAGCCTTCTCATTAGGTTTTTCATCATAACTATGCTTACTTGATTCTCTTTTACTAGTCTAATTGTTAGTGTTAAAAGCACCAAAATGATCCTCTAGTATTTTGAAAACATCTTCATCATAAGAGCTATTATCCTTTTCTTCTACTTCATAAGAAAAGCTTTCTTCACCATGCATCGTCCACCTAGCGTAACTTGGAATTATTCTAAACACAAACAAATCTACTACAAAATCATCTCGAGTTTTAAGTACTGCATTATTACATCTCTTGCATGGCAAGATATATGATTTGACGTTGTATGCATAAATGCAAAATCTAAAAAACTTATAACACCATTTTTTGTATCCTTCTAATACTCGATTTTCAATTTGCATCCAAATTCTTTCCATGTTAGAATTTAAGCCAACAACCTAGAACTAAAAAGCTTATTTTTCATGTTAGTTTTCCAGACGAAAACAACAAAGAAAGAAAGGATTAACGAAAGTAGAATCAACGATTAAAGCAAAGAAAAATGCTACTAACATAACAATAGTTTTCAACTGGTCGGGTAGCAGTAATCTGGACAAACACATAGGACAAAGTAAACTAATCACATCAACTAAAACACTTGCAACCAAATAAAAATCCAGAAAAAATTATTTTTACATGAAAAACCGAATTTTTTTCTAAAATAATGTGAATAGAGAAACTAATGACAAAAATAAAGTTAGGACAAAACTATTGACAAAAATAGAATAGTTTTGGATCCCACACGTTATTTTTTTCATTATTTATATATATATTATACATGGGTCCCACATTTTCTTATTTTTTTCATTACTTATATATATTAATTGTGGGTCCCACACCTTCTTCTCTTTTTTATTATTTTTATATATATGCATAGGCCCACACCTTCTTCCTATATATATATACACACACACACATATAATATTTTAATTCCAAAAATATATTTCCTTATTCAAATTAATATCAACTTTTCAATTTTAATTTATTCTTTTTTCCTTTTTTCTTTATATACATTAACTATCTCAATATTCAATATTCAATTTTTCTTATTAAATTCATTTTTTTTAATTTAATTTCATTATTTATTAATCAAAATTATACATATATTTTCTTCTAATTTTCAATTCTTTTTAAAAAAACACATATATTAACAAAATATATTATTAAACAAATTAAAATAGTAATAATAATAATGAAAAGAATTTGAATCTTACTCCAAAAATAATAATAATAACAACAATTGAAGTCATAAATGCACATTGCTCATGTGGGTAATTGAATAAAAAAAATAATGCTTATGGGAAAAGGAAAAAAAAAAAGAATCGTTGAAATAATTTAAAGAAAAATTATGGTTCGATTTCAAATTAAATTCAGAAAACCTAATTTAACAAAATTAGAAAATTGGTTTATTTCATTAGTATGAGAATTTATGGTTCTATCTTATTAATTTAATCTTAATACTGGGATCAATATATATATGTGTTTTTTTTTATATATTTTGATATAGCAAAGTGATTAACTTTTTTATATAAAAGTTTTTTTAAAAGAAAATTAGTTTTATTTGAAAATGAGCATATTATTATTTTTAGGTAATATAAATAAATATATATACATATATTAAAATAAATTACTCATAAGTTATGGTTTTTTTATTTTTACAAGTTGACTCAAAATAAGGAAAGTGAATTTTATAAAAATAAAATAAAAAAGTTGACTCAAAATAAGAAAAATGAATTTAGTGAGAAAAATTAAATATTGAATATTGAATATTTAATATATTTATAAATAAATAATAAATAAAAAATTAATTAAAATTGGAAAGTTGATGTTAATATATATACTTAAGAAAGGAAGAAGGTGTAAGACCATCTTATTTTTTGGCATTGTTTTTTTACTTTTCTGGGCCAAAAGCTGTAATATAGCAATAAAAATGAGACAACCCAGTAGCTAAATGTGAATTTTCGAGATCGTTGACATCATTCTAAATTGGGTCCTTTCTTCGTAGGCTATAGCTTTGGCCCTCTTTGGGACAAAAATAAAAACTGACTCTTGGTGGTCTATTAAGGAAGAAGTTGTTTCATACTAAGGTAGAAGCAAAAAAACAATGATTAAAAAAAAAAAAAGAAGTTGTGGGACCCATGATTAATATATATAAATAATAAAAATTTTAAAAATGTGAGACGCACGTGCAATATATATATAAATAATAAAAAAATAACAACAATTGAAATCATAAATGCACATTGCTCATGTGGGTAATTGAATAAAAAAAATAATGCTTATGGGAAAAGGAAAAAAAAAAAGAATCGTTGAAATAATTTAAAGAAAAATTATGGTTCGATTTCAAATTAAATTCAGAAAACCTAATTTAACAAAATTAGAAAATTGGTTTATTTCATTAGTATGAGAATTTATGGTTCTATCTTATTAATTTAATCTTAATACTGGGATCAATATATATATGTGTTTTTTTTTATATATTTTGATATAGCAAAGTGATTAACTTTTTTATATAAAAGTTTTTTTAAAAGAAAATTAGTTTTATTTGAAAATGAGCATATTATTATTTTTAGGTAATATAAATAAATATATATACATATATTAAAATAAATTACTCATAAGTTATGGTTTTTTTATTTTTACAAGTTGACTCAAAATAAGGAAAGTGAATTTTATAAAAATAAAATAAAAAAGTTGACTCAAAATAAGAAAAATGAATTTAGTGAGAAAAATTAAATATTGAATATTGAATATTTAATATATTTATAAATAAATAATAAATAAAAAATTAATTAAAATTGGAAAGTTGATGTTAATATATATACTTAAGAAAGGAAGAAGGTGTAAGACCATCTTATTTTTTGGCATTGTTTTTTTACTTTTCTGGGCCAAAAGCTGTAATATAGCAATAAAAATGAGACAACCCAGTAGCTAAATGTGAATTTTCGAGATCGTTGACATCATTCTAAATTGGGTCCTTTCTTCGTAGGCTATAGCTTTGGCCCTCTTTGGGACAAAAATAAAAACTGACTCTTGGTGGTCTATTAAGGAAGAAGTTGTTTCATACTAAGGTAGAAGCAAAAAAACAATGATTAAAAAAAAAAAGAAGAAGAAGTTGTGGGACCCATGATTAATATATATAAATAATAAAAATTTTAAAAATGTGAGACCCAAATGCAATATATATATAAATAATAAAAAAATAAGGTCTAAGACCAAAACTACCTTATTTTTGTCAATAGTTTTGCACCCAACCTTATATTTGTCATTAGTTTCTACTTTCATATTATTTTAGAAATTTATCCTGAGAAACACTCAAATGATCGATTAGTTGAAACCCACGAACTAAAACCTTTTCTTCTTTTAGTTGTCGTGCATAAAAGAATTAACCACACCCAACAAAAAAGACCATTTTATCAATTTCCATTAGTTTTATTCGATAGCTTTTAGTCATATTCCTTCATAGGAAGCCAACATACTTGGCTTGGAGTTTATTATTAGTCTTTTTTTTTTCTTCTTTCTTTTGAAAGAAATATAACTTTCAATTGCGTACTAGTCAAAACGACACAGCCCACCTATAAGACAGATTCTAAATTTAGGGATCTAAACATTTTTTAAGAAGAGGCAATATGACTAATAGTCTCCAAGGCCATTAAAATCGATAGGCCACAAAGGGAAGAACCAAAGAATGTTCTACATAAGATTAAATAGAGATTGTAGCTACAACTGTTTTAGAAAGATGTGCATTTTTTCTATACTGACCATGATCAATTAACTTTATGATTGTATTGACAAGAGATTTTCTTTCTTATAGTCCTAAATACAACTTGTTTTCATTATTCTCATCTTCTTTCCTAAAATAAAAGTATTTTATTAGAAAGCCATAATGGATAACAATATGTTTTGCTAACCAAATCCGGGAAGTTCTCACTGCTCTGCCTGAAGTCATTATATTGAAAATAGAATAGTCAGTTGAACTTCAGGCTTGAGACTATGCAGTTTAAAATCATTTTTAATACTTGTCATTCCTATTTCAATCTTAGATTCTTAATACTTAGCCATTCCTATTTCAAATGAAAATCATTTTTATTAAACAATTTTTTTGTGTCCAAATTTTCTTTCCAAAATAATTTTCATTTCAATCCGTTCACATTATTTCTAGAAAAGAATCTAATAATCTTAAATTCACAAATCTTATCAGCAACAATGCAATAAGAAACTAAAAATTGGTTTAAATAAACACAACCTAGAATGCTCAACACATAAATTGGCTTATTAATAAAAAAGAAGCAAGAGGATTACCGATCTAGTGAGGCAAATCTCCTTCACTTTTTCGATAACTTGCACAACACTCTTCTTCAAATTCGAATCCACATAGGGCAAAACCTCAATCGCTCTTACAATCGACAGTCGTTGCCATCGGTCTATTATCAACCACCAGGAGGTAATGATCAATCAAACCAGAAATCAAGTAGAAAATAAAATCAATTACAAGTCTGGCGAACTGACAGTGGAGAAAGCAAAAGGTTTGGTGTGGACAACAACGAGCTTGAATAAGGAGTCAACTGAAGAGATTGGAACGATGAGATGGCCTAAAGTCCACTCGAAAGTGTGGTGAAGCTTCGACTTTCGTGTGGTGGAGATTCGTGCGTGGCAGAGGATATGGAACTTGAGGCAGTCGAAGGATGATTTGAAAAAAAATTGGAAGGAGAAGAATAATGGGTGTCATGGGTATGGAGAGAGAAGAAAGGAAAATTGGGAAAAAAGAGAAAATAGATTTTTTGAAAAAGGGGAAAGTACATATTTAACCTTCACAAAATTTTTTATCATCTTTGTCAAAGGTTTTATTTAACCTTTGAAAAACGTACGTATTTTTCAAAGATTTTTCCAAAACCTTCGATAAAAAGTATATATTTTTTTAAAAGGTTATTAATAATTTGTGAGACCCCCGCCGTTATAGATGTCTATTTAACCTGTAAGGTCGAGATCCGACAAAGACTTACTCAAAACGAGACGACAAATCACCGAATACACGAGGAATGAAGGAGGGAGTGGAGAAATTTTTTTTCCCCATTGACAACACGGGGTCAGGGATGGGGAATACAGTCCCTGACCTCGACCCTGACCTTGGCCCAATCCCCCACCCCACCCCGATAAAAAATATAATTAAATATAAATATAAATAATTATTTATTTTCTTATTTAATAATGTGTAAAAGAGTAAGAAAAAACTATTTTCATATTCTTCATTTCCTTCTTTTCTCTATTCCATTTTTTTATTTTATTTTCCCCCTAATTTCATGTCTATGTTGTGAACTATATTCTTAAAAAGTGTATGTATATGTTGTGGCTTGACTTTGATTTGTAAACTTTTCTTAAAACATATGTTGTTGTGTCTTAAAAATATGATGTAAATGGAGGTTTTGTTAGAATACTTATGGATGGATTTTTTATTTTTTTTGTACGAATTATTGAATTTTATGGATGGATATCTAATGTATCTTCTAATATTTGAATTTTTATTTTTATAAACAATGAAAATTTGACATTTTAATTGTTTTAAATAAGAAAATTCATAATATTCTATTGAAAATAAAACAACATTGGAAGTGTATACACATTTCAAGTAAATGTGGATTGGAAAATGATATTAAACTTTTAAAAAAATGGAGAATATTTCTCTACGGGTAAATTGGTGGGAATAGGGGGAATGGGATAGAGGAGTGGGCACGAGGATGGGGAGTAGCATCCCCAGCCCCACCCCACCCTGTGGACATCTTTACTCACCGAGTATTGAAATCTTTCGTACAAGAGATGCGCGACAAGGACAACTAGGCAAACAAGGGGGAGGCAAGTACTGTTACCCCGAAAACTAACCATGTGATATGAAGAAGCTACGCGTTAAACCAAGAAGGCATTGATAGTTCCTCACCGCAAAGAAAAGTGACGTCATTTTATTACTCCCATGAAGTTAGTGATTGATATGACTCTACCGCTAAATCAAGGTCAGGATAAGGAAGTGTCAACACCATGTGGTGATTTGATATTTTGAGGATTTCCACTGCAGACTAGAAGTAATCATTATGGCAAAGAAAAATTGTCTAAAAAAAAGACTACAAATAGAGAATTTCTAGTCAAGATGCAGACACTAGTACACTGAAGAAAATTGGAGGAAAAAGTTGAAAACCACTGATTCTCCATCAGTTGCATCGGTGAAGATCGTGAGAAATGTCCAATGGATTTCAAAGTCAATGAGCTATTCAAAAAGATAATTTAACTGAGTGATTTATCTAAAAAAATGTTTGAATTGTATTTCTAGCCAAATTCTAGAATTTCAAATGTATTTATATTTCAAATCTTAAACCATGAATTTCTCATCACAAAACCTCGAGCCATGTGATATATATGATTTCTCATATATTCTTAACTCTTGAAATAATAATTTTATAAATTACGATGATATGATAAAATGACTTTGTACCCTATACAATGAGAATATGTTATCTCTGTTGTGTGATCTGGGGTAGAATGTTCTATTCATGTTGTTTGATCTGGAATAGGATGCCCCATACTTGTTGTGTGATCTAGTATGGGATGTCCTTTGCTTGCTATGTGATCTGACATTAGGGGATGGATCATACGTTAATAAAATCTATGATAGAATGTTGTTGCATTGAGACCACTCCGCACCACGACAACCCAACAAAAGAGTGTGGTGAACACTTGCATTATTGCCAAAAAAAATATGTTTCACTTTTATCATCGACCTTACTATGCTTTTGATCAGATATATGTATATAAGTTATACTTCCAAATACTTTCAAATGTGTAATGGATGGTTTTCTTTCTGTCCATTGAGGAGTTTTGTTCCACAAGCCTTTAGTAGGGGAACGATTCGATAAGTACATTGCACATTTAGCAACTTGTCACAAACCTCCCCTTTTCTTTTCTATTGCAATTTCTAGTTTCATATCTCTCGACGGTACTTCCACCAACGTCCATTATGTGTTGGCTTACCCCTAGGAATCTATCGATGTTCTCTTTACGTCGGGAGACGGTGTGTCGTGAAACTTTTCCCCAACGTCGTCTAAATACGTCGGACAAAAACCTTTTTCTCAACACATTATCTGTGTTAGAATAGTATTTAAATTTTTTTATTTTACATTATTATTATTATTATTATTAATTAATTATTTGTGTTTAATTTTTAGTTTTTTTGTTTCAATTGTAGTTTCTATTCGATTTCGATTTAATTTAAATAAAAACTGAACAACCAAAATAGTAAATAATATATCCAAATTAAAATTTTATTATAATTAATAAACATCACAAGATCATAGTTTCAAATTTGTTAAAAAGGTGACATGAAAAAGGACATTAAAATAAGAAAGTCGTGAACGCCTCACGATCCTCTTTGTGTCGGACTCATTTGTTCAATCTTCTTCATCATTTCTTCCATTTGTTTAGACTGCATCTTGAAGAATCTTCTCTGCTCTTTAATCATGCGTCGAGTTTCTTAAATCTTGAGTCTTTGTTGCTCAATGAGGATTTCATTAGCTTGTTTGACCGTTGTAAAATTCGAACAAGTGGTTGACGAACTGCTACCAGGACTTTTGCGAGACTTGGCCTGGTTCCCCAACCAACACCTTTTAAGTAGCATAGATACTTACCTAAAACAATCTAACAAATATCATCCTTAGAGAGTGGCTGAGAACCCTTTGAGGTAGGTTGGGACTAAAGTCCAGCATTTGACTCTACAACAAATAAAATTTTATGTAAGTTATGAATTAGAGAAGTATAAATATATAATTTAGACAAAATCAAGTTCAATCTAATATGTGCATCCGCAGCCGCCTGCAAAATGAATCCTTCACTCCAAGCGTGGGTTTCAATGAATAGTTCCAGTCAATCGACTGGTAGACCTCATTCTTCAACAAGATCATGTTGTCGTTGTAGAAACGACTTCGACCCACTACTACGACTGTAAGGTTGCTTCTACCTAGCAGCCTTGTTCGTCTGTAATTGCTCCTACATGAAAATGTTTGTTAAAAGTACACACGCACATTAAGAAAATTAAGTGAAATAACACATATTATTAGAATTTATAGATCTCACCTGAAATGCACGAATCATGTAGTGATCGCACATGAAGTGTCAATCTTCCATACATCCCACTAATATGTTAGATGGGTTACCACATGCCTGTTCTGGGTTTCTGTACCGTTTGAAATGCCTGTGACAATCGCCCTTAAACTCTTTAAAAGATGTGAGCATCTGATGCTCAACAAATTTAGTAAGTGTTTAATCGTTGAAATCAAGCAAGAAAAAGCGCTAGAAATGAAAAAAACTCACACATTAGTTTCGTTTATATAATGATGTGTATGTCTCTACAAAAAAAACTAATGCACTTTTGATTTGTGTATTCTCTTCCAACATATTCTCTTCCAACATCAGCTCATTTAAGACAGCAGACTGAAAATGTATTTCTCACACACACGCTAATAGTGTTGTTGAACCGGATAGCATGTGAAGATATTGGCCTCTCTGCTCCTGGAGCTATGGTATTTAGAATTCTATCATTTTTCTGAACGTACCTCTCCAACTCCAAGTTTCGAGACTGTTGACATCTCTTGGGAGTCGGAGTAGGTTGAGACACTTCTTCTACAGAAATGAAGTTATGTTAGAAACAAATCGTGACTAAACAAATTATTCGTAATTAACACTCACCCGATGTGTTACCCAGAGAGGACATCGTCGATCCCACGTTGTTCAAATCGTCGCCAAACTGGAGAAATAGAGCATCTGTGTCTTCAAAATTACTATGTAGAAATGAACAAGACATAGTACCTATACACATATGACTCAAAATTAATATATGAGTACATGAAATTGAATGCATAAAATAATAAAATATATGGATACGTGGTTCTTCAACATCATTCATCATCACTCGATTCACTTTGATGGGACAATTGATCATCCTCATCATCTATGAAGTCATCAGCAATTTTTGAACGAATCGATCTTTCAACAACTGTAGGATCAACGTCAGATCTGCACAGAGTGTCATCCTCAACTATGTCTCCGACGTGATGTCCGTCGTCAATGATTTCCACTATATTCAGTTGTTCATTGTCAACATCATCGACTTCCGGCACATCCCAAATCCGTTTATTCTAGACCACTTGAACAACCCTCCAATTTATACCATTTTTTGGGTCTTCTATGTAAAATACTTAGTGTCCCTGTGTTGAAAGGACGACTGATTCATCGGCGAACCAAAAACGGGACATCTTAAAGACCTAAAACATAAAATTGTTTGATCATTAGTCCTATATTACTAATCCCTATCAAACCCTAAACTTAATTACTCCATGAATAAGCTATGCCAAATCTTTCCTCTATTTTAACTGAAGCTAAGTTCAAACTACAAAAGGCTACTATAACTGCAGGATAGCCAGAACAAACTAACCAAACACTCTACTATATCTACTAGCAGGATAGTCATTGTTGTACCCCACATCGTATAAATACAATGATATTCAATACTCAACAATACAATTTAATCAACTAAATAAACATAGAATTTGAAGCGTCCCCCCTTCCCTTCCCTTCCCTTCCCTCTTTCTCTTTTTTTTTTACACAATATTAATTTCTCTATTTTCTTAAATATATCATTTTATACTAAATCTGTCGAATTTAACTTACTTAAACTCTTCAATTTTCTTAACCTACTTAATTTGCACATTTCATTACAATTACATTAACAAATTATTCATACATTTGGATTTCTTTTAGTTATCCATTAGTAATAGAAATCACCTAATAAACATATATGAAAATTTTCTAAAACAGAAATATGCAAGATCAATTCCTTAATCAAACACCCAATTCGTAAATCCCAAACAAAAACATAATTCAAAATCCAATTCCTAAAACAAAAACTAATTCAAAAACTTAATTTCTAATTTAAAATCCTAATTTGTAATGTAAATAAAACAAAAATCACATCAAACTAATATATACTGATGTGCGACATCGACAGGACGGCATTGTGACGAATCCCCTCTTTTTCTTCTCGATCTCCCTCTCTCGTTCTTCTCGATCTCCCTCACTCATTTTTCTTTCTCTTTTCTGTTTCGAAAGTAAAGAGTTGGAGTTAAAAAGACAGAGAACTCCTGACGCATCCAGAAAATGTCAAGAATATCACTTATTCCTGACGCGATTAATGAAACGTCAGGAATAAGTGAACCCTATTTCCTACATTTCTGACACCACGTCGGAGGAAGGCAAAATGTACAATTAATAATCTGCCCTTCCTTTGACGCAACATTGTAGACCTCGAGAATATAGGTACCCTTTTCCCGACGTGTCTGACACCACGTCAGAGGAAGGCCAAATGACACAATTAATTATTTGCCCCTCCTCCGACGTGACACTTTGGACGTCAGAGAGAATGGGGCTATTCCCGACATTTCCTTTATGACGTCGAAGGAAACCTAATGGTG
>JBBPDI010052654.1:0-20577 GCA_037974545.1 Cucumis variabilis
GGCCCTAAAGTGGGCAGATGTACCACCAGAGTGCATCGAGGTCGTCAAGGGCGGCCTAACGGTAAGTCTGTAAATTCGTAAACATTTATGTATGTTTCTGTTTTCTTATAAAAGATTTACTGACTTGAAATTTGTTTCTTTTGTAGCAATTTTTTATGTTTGATCTTAACGATCCAGCACTTAATCGGTTTGTTGAGCATCAGATGCTCACTGTGTGAAAGGAGTTCAGGTCAAGCAATCATCGTAATTTTAAGAAATTTAGTGACCATGAACAAGCACGAGTAAACCCACCCCCGAGATTGGTCAATCGGGTGGAAGATTGGCACTTTTTATGTGACCATTACATCGCTCGATAGTTTTAGGTAATTATTTATATACTGTTATGTTACAATATTTCATTTCCTTAAAAGTATATAACGTTTTCATTGTATTTTTTAGAATGTAGGAGCAATCAAACATGTGTAAGGCTGTCAGGGCACGACAGCCTTACAACCATAGGAGCGGCACAAAGTCGTTTCTTCAGCGATAGGTAGAGCTCACTTAGATGCACGGTTATTCTGTAGATCGTGTCGAGTTGTTCAAAGAAATGCACGCCAGTAGTAGTGGCGAGTTTATTTCACCTGCTGCAGAGGACGCTTTCGTAAGTTTTAGAAAACTTTATATTTGATTTATAATACTTTTATTTATAGTATGTTTTTATGTCTGATAATCTCTCAAACTTACAAAGCTTCTGTTTTATGCAGAATCAGATGGTGGATCTATAGTCTCAGCCTATCCCAGAGGGTTCTGAACCACTAACTGAGGACGAGATATGCGAGACTGTTTTGGGTAGATGACTGGGCTACTCAAAAGGTTTTGGTTGGGGACTGAAACCCAAGTATAGGACCGCCGCTTCATCTTCTTCCTCCAGTACGTATGACTACCAAGCACATGTAGCAGAGGGTAACTAACTAAGAACGAGCCTTGAGAACGCTAACCGAATGCTCGAAGAACAACGAGTGAGGGAGGAGGAGCAAGATCGCCAAATGGCAGAGCGAGATCGCCAAATGGCAGAGCGAGATCGCCAAATGACGGAGCGAGATCGCCAAATGGCAAACCATGCATGGAAAATGAAAGAAATGAAAAAAATGCTCGAGGAGATGAGTCGGGCACAGAGAGACCCGTGATCGTGCATATGGGTACGTACTTTTCAATAATATTTAATTTGTTTAACTTTTCCATATATGTGATATTTTAACAATACTTTCTTATTATTTGTAGGTTTGACGTCCACTGCATTAGAATTTAGGTTTTTCAGTATTAGATTTTAGGTTTCTTTCCTTTTCTTAATGTAATGTTTTCTATTATATAATTAATTTTTTGTATTTCGAACATTAATTAATGTATCGTTTGATTTTATTAATGAATGTTATTTTCTTTTGAATCACTTTACTTATTTTATTTAATCGGGAACCAATGCATAACAAAATTAAGTTAAATCAAAATTAATAAAAAAATAACAATAAAAAATTAAATTTTTTTAAAAAAAACTTCTTTTGCGACGCAATCGTCTCGAATGTCGTGGTTCCTTACCGCGACGCAACGTCGCGGATACGTTCCACGATGCAATGTCGCGGTTCCCTTTCGTGACACACGCGACTGTGCGTGGAGGAAACTTTCTGCGACGTGGTAGATGGTGGCATCGAGGAAAGTTTCCCCGACGAGCTTTCCGTGACGTGGTTTGCGATATCGCCTACGACGTTGCTTTAACCTATTGCGACATCGGATGGCATGTACGGCGACGTGGGATGGCATCGGGGAAAGGTGACTTTATTGTAGTGACTAGAGGTAACCTAGTGATGAAATAGTAATTTGAATTAGCAAATGTTACGAACACTCGTGAAGGACCAACTTACTGTTATTGGTCTATATCCATGGACACAAAAATATATCTACAGTGAGAAGATCAGTCCAACTGTGAGTTTTTAGTGGAGATTACACACAGTTAACGAATATTGATTAACGTGGTTAATGAGTTTAGCCAATTAATCTCATATCGTTTTAGTTTCTGATATGTAGGTGCATTAGGTTCCCTTCCTAGCTCGTAAAGGATAATGAAATTTATTTATATTAGTTGTAAATTGAAATGTTAAAATTTACTTTGGAAATTAATATAATATATGGTGATACATTATAATATAAAGTTTATCAAACTTTATTAGATAAATTTAATTTTGAATATAATTCAAAATTAATTTATGAAAGATAAAATATTTGAATGAGTTCAAATATTAATTTAATGTGAATTGGATTCATAATAAAATTATTGGTTATGAGAAAAATTTATATTTGAATGAGATTCAAATTTGATTTAAGTTAAATATAAGATATTTATTTAAGCTATTAATTAATTGAAGAATTAATTAACGGTTTAGTTTAATTTTATTTAATTAAATTTGATTTAATTAAATTAATTTAAAACTATAAGATAAGTGAGAGATATTCATTAAATATGATTTAAATGAAATATTAATTAAATATGATTTATTTAATTATTGATTAACTGATTAATTGTTAATTAATTAGTTGGTTTGAAATTTATATTAATTTAATATTTTTTAAATTAATAGAATCTCATGGTCTCATACTCTTTTCCTACTTCATGAAGAAAAGAGAATTATAAATACGTAGAAGAAACTAGTTTTTCTTCAACTAATGATTTTGCTTTTATGCAAAATAGTTTCTCTAAATTTTGTCTCATCCCAATTAGTTCGTACAAACCAATCTCATCTCAGAGGATAGGAAGGTCTTTGGCGGCCGTCTCCTAATGTAAAGTTTTTTGTAGATTCAGAGGCGTCGAACTATGTAAGTTTTTCTTTGTCTAATCTATCATTAGAAAGTATGCTTAGTCTTTAAGTTATAATGAGAAAATTAGTTTCTGTATTATTTTGCCAATGTATTGGTATTTTAAGATTCTTAAATTAAATTGAAGAATGATTCTATAAAATCTTCTGTTGCCTGGGGCTTTTATCCCTTCACTGATGTCGTCAATGAATCTAGGATTGCTAGACGAACGATCTCCTGATGTTGTCATTACTGAGAAAGCTGGAAAGCCCATGGCTTGAATTAAAGTTGAATAAAAAGAGGGTCAATTTCAACTGTCTACATTGCCACCTGAAAAGGCACAATAATTTGAGATAGCTTTGTAACTAATCCTTTAATTTTCAAGATACCAATCCTATGAACAGAAAAACCAAAAGCACTTCATACCTGGAGCAACATGTTTTAATAATGGAAAAGAATGATGGTCAATACCAAAAGAAGCATATATGGTGAAAAATGAAATTGTGGCATTGATTGTAACAACTTTACATAGGTAGACAAGGATGAAACTCAATACTCCATTTCGAAAGATTTTGAAAGAAGACGACGTTGTTACCCTTTTATGATGTCTAATGAAAAATAGTATGGGCATCACTATTGTGATCATTCCCCCACCATTCTGAGGCATAGAACCAGTCTCCATCATCCTCGAATATATGACAGCGAGTGCCATCTGAAAACCGTCAAAAGCCTACACCTTGTACCAATTTGGGGCTCGACACCACATGACTCAGGTGAAGAATCCAAGCCTAGAATGAGGAACTATCGAAGAATCTATGGCCAGAGTTTAGGGTAGTCATTTAGGGGTCACAGACAGAGTCACATCAGAGGTGCGTGGTTAAGGTGGTAGGAAGGAGCTAGAGTCGCCAATGTATGACGATGGGAGCTAGGGCATGTAGTTGAGATAACACGAGGGATTGCGGCAATGTTCCCCCCACCAAAAATGCGTATTATGATATTTTGTGACAGTTTTTCTTCCCTCCTTTTAATTTGGATTGTATTTAGCTGTCATAGAATGTCATTTTTCTTGTAGTGAAGTATGACATAATGGAATATGAACTCAATACAAGCATGGTGAGGATGGAAAATTGAATAAACTAAAAGCGATGATTAATGCTGTGACACTACGAGGCGATACAAAAATGGATTAACTAAGAATTAAAACGAGCAACCTCTCAGTGCTTCAGCATACTTGCTCACCTCTTGGGATGCAAATACTCTTAGTTAAGCTATGATTTATACATAATCATCTCAAATACAGTAACAGTAGTTAATCCTTACTTAGGTCGTGCACTTTTCAGTGCTTTCAACACACACACCAACCTTTAAGTGTTGTATGAAAAGGATGAACTTGGCGACAAGAATGCTCAGTTGCATTCTCCCTGTCACATGTTTACCTAAAAGTGGTTTTCACTTATTTGGTGATTACGATCTCCACTCAAGCCCTTCTTTTGAAGGAAAGAGGTTGAGACACTCACACTTAGAGGTGCAAAACTCTTACTGTACTCATTATGATTCTCAAAATATCACAAACATCAACTATTACTATTCAATCAACTAACTATGTAGATATGGATGAACAAGAAATATGGGAGAGTGAAAGAAGAAATGCATTTCTTTCCTAGAAAATATGTTAAACTTTTCATCCATGAAGTTTAGTTTACAAAACAATACAATATAAAATTACAAAATGAACTGACAACAGATGAGTTACGGCACATAGTGTGATCTCTCATACTCTTTGACTTCGAGTTTTGCTTATATCTGAACGGAACAATGGAAGAGATGGATCTCTCTCTCCATTGTTGCAGACATCCATTTAATACTCAAAGGAGGAAGATGAATGGGTGAAATAAAAGAACTTGCTTTTACAACCAAAATTTGCACATCGATTGAGGAGTGAGACACTTTATTTATATACGAAGACTGATGTTGATAGGCTGCCACGCGTAAGTTGTATTTGGTGCTACTCAGACGTCCTTTGTCCTTTCTCTAAATTTCCAGCCTAGCAATGTTATCTACTATTGTCTTAATTACATAGCTCGTACTTCTATTTCCTTGAAGATTGTGCTGGACCTTTCACTTAAACATGTTCTTGCCGAGCTTTACTCTTCTTCACCTAAAAGTCTACGACAAAAACACTAAATACTAATAAATAAGGGATAAGATTCTTTTGTATTATGTGATTCGCAAGATAACCAAATCACTAACTTGTTTCTCTAATTTCTTCTCTTTCCATGCGATGAGACCTCATTATTTTACTCAAAAGACTACAATAACTTGTATTTCTACAAGTTATCACACAACCATACACATGAACCATGCTATACGCGCATGGCCCTAGCACAACAAGGTTGCTCGCGCATGCAAGACAAAGATAGACGCAGGCCCTAATGCACATGGCCCTAACTCTCGTGAGAGAGACAGAGATGGATGCTCGCATGACGACAAGCACAGGTTCGTTGATGGTGCATGCCTAGAAGATCCATGTAGCCCTTCAAATGTTCTAGAAGATTTGATGACGTACGAAAGGCCAAACAATGATCAGAATGCACATGCGGGAGATGAAAGACAAAAGAACATTTGCGTACGCCAGACACACTTAGACATGTCCAGAACCTTCTATGATGATCAAGAAACCTTTGATGTCAGTTAAAAGCGTCACAAAAACTCGAGAAAGCTCTAAATGTAGTTTAATTGACCTACTATGGTGGTTTAAGTGTCATAAGTCAGTGTGCCTCTTGTATAAATACCTTAAAGGGATTCCTTTTATAATCATTACTTTTAAATCATTGATAAAGCTTTTGTACTCATTCTCTCAAACTCTTTCTAGTCTTTGCCTACTAGTTTTCCTTCTCTCAAGTCCCTCAAAACTCTAGCAAATCTTTGACATCTAAGAGGACTTACTTTGGTTCACCAATAACGCCTAAGAACACCATTCTACGCACGTTTGTTACTTTGAAAAAGTAAGCACGTGACAATTGTATCTAATTGCTAGTTGTTAAGGAATAAAGAAATGTTCTTTTATCATTTTTCTACTGCGTTTTGTTGCATAGGTCTCTTGATTTAAAGTTAAAGCTTTGCATTGAGATTATTTTAAGAATTTTTTTTTGTTTGCTAGGCATTCATTGTGCTATAATGCAAGATGATACACATTGAATGTCTACTTGATCGCAGAAGTGATTTTGGGGTAGGCCATGACATAAGTTGATAGCAAAAACATTTAGCTTGTGTTGTTTGTTTCTTTAAAGCATGCATTAGTGTTGTGACTACTAGTTGAGTTAGGTAGGTTAGTTTGTTGGTGAGTGTTGTCAAGATATATAACAATACTTGTCAACCATCACACCCGCTTTTGGATCTAGGTTAGAAATTTATGGAAGGGCTCTAGGAGGAGATGTGACAACCTTTTGTAAGTGACAAAATGTTTTTTAATATTTATTTATAAATTTGACTTTAAAGACAAATGTTTCCAAGCATGTTTTAGAATTATGAAATGATAACTCCTTATTGATTTAATATGTTTAGTAAGCATAAATTTCAATATAGTTTCAATATAAATGTTTAAAAGCATGAGTCTATGAAAGCATGATTTATAGACTATTTCCAAGAATGATTTATGAGAATGACTTTTGAAAGAGATTTATAAATAAGCATGTGTTTATTTCAAACACGATATCTGAACGCTATGCTGTAAGAATAGTTAGTTTTGATTGGTATTTCTAAAAGAGATTTGAGTTACTTGTTTAAAGAATATTTAAGTATAAATAGAGTTTTAAACAATGTTCATTCTATACACCAAGTTATCTAGGGTCAATGTGCATAAAGTATCATGGGTATGAGGCTTTGTTGACCACTGAGCCAACTACCACCAAGTTTAGGCAAGATAATATCAATCTTACTCTACTATATTAACCGAGTTCAAGCATGTAAACCCTAGGTCAAAGAACCCTTGAGTTTCTTTAAGGGTTGAGTGGTTAAGGAAGGAAGAAAATTTGGAAAAATGGCTAACTATCAAGGAAGTGGATGCTAGGCATTTAGAGGTTATGTTGGGCGACCAAAATATTAAGAAAAACCTCTAAGGACAAGCATTAGGCAACCAAGTAATGTGGAGTGTGTTGTGGTTGAGAGTTGTTGAGAAGCCAAATAACCTTTAAAGCATAGGAAGCTTGGCGAGGAGACTTGATGGTGCTAGGCGAGGAGACTTGTTGTTAGCTATGCGAGGAGATTGGTCATGTACTAGGTGAGATAATGTTTTAAGAAGTTAGTAGGCAAAGAGACTAGGCAGCCAAGAGGCTGGGCGAGGATGCTGGCATGCAAGATGTGGCTTGCAGCTCTGACAAAAGTGGTTATCAAGGCGTTTTAAGTTTTGGGCTTTTTGCTTAAGGATTAGGAATGGAAGTAAGGTTGGTGGATGACCTAGGAAAGTCAATTAATTGGATTCTAGGTGTCATTTGCATGCAAAAGTTAAATTGCAGCAAGCTGGAGGTGTTAAGGAATTCTCATGCAAGACTGAATATAAATAAGTCACTTCATAAGAGCATTTCTCTCATTCTACCCATGTTTTTTGGCTCAAATTACTTTCAAAGAGCCTAGTTTACAGATTAGGACTGTCAATCAATTTTGAAGTGAGGAAGTTAAGGTTTGAATTAAAGAAAGGAGGAAAGATCATTCTTAGAGAGAAACTGAGCAGTCTTGACTTCAAGAAGGCTACATAATGAATTTCTTGAACTTTTTGGCTAACCTTTGGAGGTAAACAAGTTATGCCAATTTTAAACAACTTTATAGAAGGAAATTTTCTTATTTGAGTTATGGATTTTAAGATATTAACCTCCAAAGTGGGACTTAGGTTCTAGCCGAGAAAGGAAATTTTGGGCAAGGTTGAAGTTGGGCTGAAGGGGAGAAAGGGAATGGCAAGTCGAGGGTACATTTCAGGTAAAAATAGGTTAGTGTTGGTTCTTAAACGCACAAGGCATAGGAATGCGCACGACTAAGCTATATGAAGCATGTGCTTGTACCATGTGGTCTGCCCTTCACTCAAGATGCACATACTACGCGAGGCGTGTGACATGTTGCATGGGAGGTTAGCATGCTGCAAGACCTACCTAGGCCCTGCGTGCTCGCCAAGCCCCTGCCACTGTGCTTTGCATGACAGGATGCTAAAATGGGTATTTTGGGCCATTTTGAGTGTTTTTGCTATTTTTTTAGAAAATGTTGGGGTTTTTCTAAAGATAAATGATTAATTTAAGTTTAAATGTTATTATTTTCAGGAGAAGAAGAAATTTGGCAAATTTACAAGCTAAAGCTACCATTTTTAGGTAACACTTTGTTTTAAAAGCTATTATTCGAGCATGGTTTCAAGTTACACGAGCAATAGCTTATAAGTGTGAAAATAAAATTCTAAATTGATTTCCAAACATGTTTTACAAGCTATTGTTTAAAGCATTGTTTGAGATAAATGTTGAACTTTACATATTTATTATACTTGAATTTATAAAGCATGTGTTTAAAGTATTAGAAAGCTGAAAGCATATTTGAGTAAGTACTAGAGTTTACTGAATGATTGAGCAAAGCTTGATTAAGAATGACTTATAAACATGCTATTAAGTTTGAGATTATGATTTTGCAGCATCCAAGATGTTCTGAGATATATAGGAACCCTTCGGGGGAGATTTTCCAGTACATAGAGGCCATTTGATGAAGGTATTCAGTAGATGCCTAGATTTTCCATCTCATAGTAGCTATAACGTGATAGGGCACTACTGATGCCTAGATTTTCATCTTGTAGATACACAAAGATTTATGGTATAGCAACTAAAAGAGAAATTTTAAGATAAACTATTTGTCACGCTCTGCCCCTAATGTTGTGTCCCATGACCAGATGGAGGGCGTGTCGCCTAGAGATTCAATGCACACCTCTCACAAGACAATGCTTTAAATGCCTAGTAAGCGAAACAACTCTTTTCTTTCATCTCTTCGCGAAGCTCTTCCACTTGAAGCTTAGAGACCATCACCTCAAGAAATTTACACAACGTAATACTTAAACTCTCTCGTCTATTAACTTAATTCTTACATAAGTACAAATTACAAGTTACACTTTGCTTTACATAAAAATAAACCACCTATGGTCTTCTCTAATCCTTCTTTCTTGCTTTTTTCCACTAAGCTACTCCTTGTAGAGGGTACCTAAAGGTGTAAAGGTGGCACTTTCTCCTCTACCTAGGTTGCCCAACTACTTCTCTTAGCAAACCGCATTTAAGGCTACTCTTCTTCTGACTCAGCTCCTTGGCTCTATGGCTCACTAGGTTACGCCTCACCAATCTAAGTATTGCACTCGCTTACCCTCTAAGTCAGGACAACCACGCTAAGAAACACTCTACTTGCCAACCAGCTCCTTAGGTGTAAAAGAAAATTTTCATGGCTAATGCTCCATGTAAGACTACAGAAAGGTCTTCCCTCCTTAGCTTGGTTACATGGCCTCAAAATTAACCTTCGCGTGGCCTTAATGTCTAACAACTTGAAAAAGAGAAACACTTAAAACGTAAGTCAAATAGACTTAGTGAGCAACGAGTTTTAAAAAAAACCTTTTGGAAAATCATAAGGAATCCATAAATTAATAAACAGAAAGCCATAACACTAAAGTTCGTCGCAACAAACAATTAGCGCACATCGCATAACCACCACAAATTCATTCTAAGACTTGGAAATATCCCCTCGCTTATTTGGGATTCGCTCTCACCAATATCACTCAAGTTATCTGAAATATCCAATCAGCGTCTCACCATATTCACATTCTTAGACCTGGAAGTTACACTCCACCAATGTCTCATCAACATCTTTCTCACAGCGAGCGCTACAACACCATATACTGGAATCATTTGACAACAAGCCCATTCTGAGACCTGGGAATCTCCCGTTGCTGACCTAGGATTTGCTCTCGCCAGTATCACTAAGTTACTCGGGATATCCAATTAGTGTCTTGCCATATTCACATTCTTAGACCTGAGAGTTACACTTTATCAGTGTCCCATCAACTTCTTTCTCATAGCGAGCGTTACAACGTCATACACTAAAATCATTTCACAACAAGTCCATTTTGAGACCTAGGAATCTCCCCTTGCTAACCTAGGATTCGCTCTCGCCAGTATCACATGAGTTATCTAGAATATCCAACAGCGTCTCGCCACATCTTTCTCACAGCTCGCCCTGTCCTGGAAATTCTTCCCTTGCTACCTTAGATTCACTCTCGCCAGTATCACGCGAGTTACCTGAGATTCCATCCAGCATTGTGCTATAGATCAAGCCACATCATATAGCACAATATCACTGCTTATTTATAGCATAAATCAACACCATTAATAAGACAATTCGTTATCATCAACACAGAGAAAAGAAATAACAAAAATGCATCTTGTAATAAACATCACTTTTCAGAACAAAGATCAACAAGTCATTTATAAGTCATATGAGAAATCATTCACCACCATTTATAAAGCACATTTTACCATTTTTCAAAGAATACTCAAGTTTTACTTTACTTTGAAAAAATGTTCACAGAATGGATCTCAAAAGTCACAGAAATAAGATTATAAGACATACTTGATCATTCAAAGAAGGGCAATAACCCACATTATTACATTCAACGAAGCTTGTAAAATAAACAGTGTACAACAAAGCTTGTAAATCACTTCGTCACTCACAAGTTATTGTTTGTGTGACTTGAAACCATTCTTAAATAACTTTTGAAATGAAATGTCACACATACAAAATACTTAGCCTTGACTTCTCCTTTTTTGGCTTTCAGTTTTCTTTTCTCGTCTGACTGTTGGAGGATTCGTCCGTTCAGCATTCAAAACTTTCTCCTTTTTCTCTCATCAGAAAAGTATCACTTTTTCTTTTTGGAAAAACTGCCCTTTTCTTTGGCTTTTCGACCCTATTTATAGAGACCTTCCACATCTAAGGGTCACTTTTGTGCTTTAAACATGTCGTCTTAGCACACACTGCATTATATTACCAATCCAAACTCGACACGTAGTTTACCAACTATTCTTATTGTGTTACTCACCTTCATGCGATAGGATCGTTTGGCTAACAATTTTCTCTTTGCGTTGCCTACTTTCTTTCGCATCCTTCCTTTTGGGATGTCTTAACACTTATCCGAAAAAATCTTCCAACAAGGCTCTTCTCAACAAGACGTCTTTTTTGGATTAGGGCTATACACTGTTTTTAAAATCGTCACTTACTAAGCTATTTAACTCACCATTTTCAAATGTTTTCAACTTTTTAGGAAGAGGTGATCTAGAAGCCTGGCTTGCTGTCACCAGTCTACTATGCCATTTTGATGTTAAACTTTTGTTTACTTAGTGGTTAGTAGTTTAAGATAAAACTATATCATATACTTATGCCTTAATTTTATAGTCAAGTTGTTTTATTTTCGTTTTGTTTTTGAAGCGCTGGTTTGTAATTATTGGCATATAGACTTAGCTTATTTTTTAGGATTTTGTAATAAAATCTGTTTAATCTATGAATTAGTTTTGGCCCACTAATTAAGTTCTAAATTGGTTAAGTTGCTTAGTATTTTAAAGTGTTCAGTAGTAAGGGTTAGCTAGTGCATTCAGAAAGGGTTTGAAATCGATTGACTTCATGTCATCTCTTGGATTGATAGTAGGTGATTTGGGAGGGGTGTGACAAAGATTGATTATATTATGATCGAGTTTATTAGGCACAGTAGTATTAGGTTATCAAGCTAATGTGACCAAGCTTATTTCAGGGTATAGAAAGAACAGAGAATGAATTTAATCAACAAGATAGCTTAATCTGAGTTTCTCTTTAATCGTTTTATTTAATATAGCCTTTCAAGTTAATAATTGATTATTATATCTTCGCATGATATACTAAGTTAAATGTTTTTAAAATGTCACTCAATGGGCTTTTTAACTCACCCTTTCCAAATATTTTCCACTCTCCAAGAAGAGATCGTGATTCTTGAGCTTGACTTGTTATCGCAAATCTTCTGTGCCAGTTTTGTTGTTAGACTTTTATGCACCTAGTGATTCGTAGTTAAAGTTGGAACTATGTCTTGTAATTATGTCTTTTGGTGTAAGGTGTAAAAGCATGTCATAGTCAGGTTGTTCCTGCTTTTAAATCTTCACAAGTTTGTAATTAATAGTGTTGGTCTTGACGTCTAAATGGGAATTGTATTAGTGACTTGTGTAGTCTATAAAATATTATTGTTGGACAAGGATATTGTAAACAACAGTATGTTGCAGAACTTTTGGCTAATAAATTCTTTTACTAACTTAACCTTTTTGTTTTCTATATGATATAGTAGTAAAATTCTATTGTCAATTTTACTTAGATTTTGACCAGGTGTTTGTCAATGTTTAAATACCTTTAATAAACGATCGCGTAATATGAATTAAACGATTGTGTAGATACTCTTAACAATCGTGTACTCAATCTGAACAATCGATTAAGTACTCTTAACAATTGCGTATCGAGCTAAACGATCATGTAAATACTTTTAACGATAGTTTTAATTCTCCAAATGATACATTAAATGATCGTATAAATATCCTAAATGATCGTATGAATTTGAACTAAAGGATTGTGTAAATATCTCTTGAACATAACAAGACAACAAGGAAAACAAAAGAGATCGTTTAGGATACTTGATTTAGTATAGATGATGGTAGTGATCTATGTCTATATGAGACCGTAAAATTGATATAGGAAATAGTTTGTAAGCACAAAGATTATATTTAAAAAGAAAGTTACAAACTACTTTGAGGTCCTAGATAGACAGTGATAATTAAAATTCACCAAAAGCAGCAAAATTAAATTTAGAATAAATGGGTTGTAAAAGGTAGAAAGAAACTTACAAATGACTAAAGTATAAAATAAAAAAATGTTCAAAAGTCAAAATTTGCAAACTTTAAGATTTACAAACAATGTAAATTAATTCTACAACTATTCAGAAATGTGTAGGTCAAAAAATGGAGTACTGCCAATGTATTCTTGAGTTGACATTCTTTATTATTCCTTCTTGTTGGTTTCCTTGTTTTGAGGTTTCTTATTGTCAGCTTTACTTTCCATTGCTTTTCTTGTAGGGTTTTGTTGTCTCCTTAGCATGTTAGAAATATTTAGGTGAAGCTTTTTTTGCTTCCTCCCTTTTTCCTTTTCCTTTCCCTTTAGTTTTCTTTTGTTTCCTTTTGATTCTTTTTCTTCTTTTGCATCCTCTTCACTATCACTGTCAATCGCTTATTATGTTTCATCGTCATCATCAACAACTTATTTCCCTTTTTTTTTCTTTATCGTAAAAAGAATTTTTTCACTATCACTATTTATATCTTCTTGATTTTTCTCTCCTTTCATTTCCTTATCCTCTTTTTCTATTTTCTTGTCTTCAATGATTTGCTGCAAGAAAATATTGGAGTTAATAAGAGGAACAATGAATGATAGACAATGATAGTTATCTATCTTTCTCAGATAGATAGAGATAGAGGACTATCACCATGTATTTGAAATAGCAAGTAATAGTCCTTTTATCATTGTCTATCTAGATATAAAAAGATTGACTTTAGACATGTCTCAATGATATTTACGTTTTCCTTTTGGTTTTGGTTTTGGTTTGGTTTTGCTTTCTCTTCTCATTGTTTCTTCTTCATCACTTTCATTTGATGTTTCATTATCTTCATTGCTTTGTACTTCAACTTCTTTATCAGTTTGAACACCATCTGTTTGAAAGTAAGAATTAAAAAAATGTTGTATAAATGATCGTGCAACAAAATCTAGACGATTATGCAACAATAGCAAAACGATCATGCAACAACATCTAAACGATCGTGCAACAACATCTAAACGATCGTGCAATAACATCTAAACGATTGAGTAACAATATCTAAACAATCATGCAGCAAAATGAATATGATCGTGCAACAATGTATAAACGATCATGTAACCAATTGTGTACAAAGGAACCAAACCTGGGCAACATTTGTGCTTTTGGTGACCCTAAATTTATAATTTTGAAGTCATCTTGTTCATCTTCATCTATCTGCAAGCATATAAAGTAAGAATTTTAAAAAACATCATATAGATGTTTAGCATTCTGCATCTTAGATATACAAATATGGAGGACTATCTCTAACTATCATAGATAGACAGAGATAGAGCACTAACTCTGTCTATCCCAGATAGAGTGTGATAGATTTATTGTTTGTAAAAAAAATCAAACCTCTAGCCACACTTGTGTTTTTTGTGTTTCTAACTCTGTATTTTTAATTGTTTCCAAATAACTTTATGTTTCATAGACCACAATTCCTTACCAAAAAAAAAAAATAACAAGAAGAAGAAAAAACATAATTGTTCTTTATTTTGAACTTAAGCAAATTTAAACAAAATAAAATAGTAGACAATGAACTAAATACTAACTGTAGAGCAACAAGTTGTTGCATACTCAACTATTGTATTAACTTCTTCATCTTCGAGAAGGCTAAGGCTACAAGTAGGTGGTTTATTTTTTTTCCACAACTCATTGATACTCTTTTTCTTTCTCCTTCTGTCGTTGCGAAAATTTTTCTGATGGTAGCCTAACATTCAAGCTTCTCATAACCAAGATAACATTCTTTTGATTTCTTCTTGTCATTTTAACATTGTTTTTATTTCTTTTAGGCCTCGTTTTAACAAAATTTGTTATGCTTCTATTTCTTCTTGATTCTTTCTAATTTTATTTATTTCGTTCAAGATTTTGTTTGTTTCTCTTACTCCTATGTTTGTTTCCATTTCTATCTCATTTTTTTCTTTATCTCTCTTTGTTTTTTTTCCTGCGCCTCAATCTCTTTCAAATATTTCAAAATTGTATGAGATTCTTCTTATGTTGAATCTAGTGGCGTCATACAAAACTACAGTAAAAAGATGTTAGATGATTAGTGGAAAAGTAGCAACAATATTGATAACTAAATGATAGATTTATATCGATGTCTATCTGGGATAGGCATGGATAGAAATCTATCGTTGTCTATCTAGATAGACACAGATAGAAAATGCCATAAATTTACTTACATCCCATGTCATGATTGTTGGGCACTGAATTCCAAGCTTCCTTCTAAATCCAACATCTAAATTGGAAAGTTTTGAGATTGTCTCAAAACCTAATAAACTAAAGCTAGAATTGACAGAGATAGACAAAGATAGAGTACTATACAGATAGCGTTGACAAAGAGCTCTAGACAAAGAAAAATATAGAGCACTATACAGATAGATATTAACAAAGATAGAGCACTCGACAAAGATAGAGCACCACACAGAGAGATATTAACATTCTATTTTGTTACCTTCACTTCTTTTTCATTCTTCATTTGTTTTTTTCTACCTTTCCTTTTTTATTGCTTCGCTAGTCGATGTTGTTTGCTTTTTTCTCATCATCTATTTACAAAAAAAATTAGGGTTAAGTTACATAGAATAAGAGTGGTTATTAATTAAATTAAATGAAACAAAGATATATTCAAATCTTTTTGTATTGGGGATAGATTGAGATAGACGAAGATAGATGGAGATAGATTTGGTTGTGGAACCAAAATATTAAGGAACGAACAGAATACCGAAAAAGAATTTTTGTGGAAGAAGAAGACGAAGAAGAATTTTGAAAGTTTGGTTCAAGAAGGTAGGTGGAAATGAATGATTGAAGATGAAAATATACAATGAAAATGATGTGAAGAAGACGAAGCACGGTGAGGAAGAGAAATTCTGAAGAAGATAATTCACCTTTTTATATCGCATTGATATGGATGGTATTTTTGTAATTATGTATGGTTTGACTTTTATAGGGCTTTTCAAAATGACCGTTTATTATGATATAAACGTATAGATTTGATAATCGTTTAGATTATATTATACGATCATTTATGTTTGAAAATTTCTTGCCATTGTTTATAGTTTATTACCCGATCATTTAAATTTGAAGCCTTTTTTTTCCATTGTTTAAAATGAAATACACAATCGTGTATCATGATCGTTTAAAAGAAAATTACTCACGTGTGTGATTGATTAATCTCGTGTTGACTGAAATATTTTTTATATTTCACATTGTGAGCTTGTGGGTTTTTCATTTTTTTCGAATTTATTCTATACAAATGTAAATTATTTTACTAGTTTGTTAAATTTTTGGAAAAACCCTTTTAATTATTAATTTAATAAATTTAACTAAACTCTCACACCTGAAAAGTGGGATGAATTCTACCTTCAATCATCTCTTCCTCCTGATGGGTGTCTTCAACTTGCATAAAGTTGATTCTCTCTAGGAATTTTCTATCATTCTCTCTACAAATTTGTTACCGTAAAATTTCTTAATGAGTTTCCACAAACCAATTAACCTCGAACTAAGAGAATAGAAAAGACTCCAACCGGTGTTGATCTCGAATTTGATGATTTGTAGAAATCAGGAATGACAACAACAAGAGTAAGGTTTTTCTTATTTGTATTATTCTTTAAATTAGATTTAATTTTTCTAAAGTATGCTTAGTCATAGTTTTACCGTAGTTCTCTCTCTGTATTTTCGTCAATGTATTAATATTTTCAATTTTCCAATTAAAATTGAATTTGGTCAGATCTTGTATTGCGTGGGACTTCAATCCCTTCAATCTCTTTAGAAGGTTTGGAGAATGTATGTTGTAGAGTGTTTTACAAGAGCACAGTAGTAACACATAAATACACAATACATAAGACACATGGAGTAAAAGCATTGGGCAAGAAATAACATATTAACCAATGGAAAAATATAGAGAAATAGCCTACGAGAAACTAAGGACATACGACATCTCATCACTGTATTTTTGTAAACTTTAGAATTATATTTACTAACTAATTGAAAGTATATGATAATTATAAAGGAATTATAAAAAATATTTACAACATATAGCAAAATTTTAGATTTTTTCAATAATAGACATTGATATTCTTCTATGAGTGATATTGATAGACAAGGATAAAAGTCTATTCTTGATAGAATTTAAAATTTTGCTATATCTTGTAGATATTTTAATTTATTTTAATGGCGTTTGTAAAAATAGCAAAAAAAATTATGATAACAGAGTTCATGTCACTACATTTTTTAAATTGCAAAAATATCAATTAAAAACGGACAACCTTCTAATAACTCTTTGATAGCTATCTCATAGTCATTTTAAATTGCAAAAAAAGAGATGCTATGGGCTGTTTTTGTTTAAATTTTTTTGTCATCCAATGCAATTTTCCTTTATTTTACTATTTTTAAAAATCCCCCTAATTATAATGGGTAGCAATTTTGGAGATAATAATCTAAGTATGTAACAATATTTTTTAAAATGTTTTTAAATAAAGCACAGTTTATGATAGACCAATATTTGTAATATGATCCATCGGTGATAAACTTCTATAATTGATAGACTATGACATATTTTTATATAATTGCAATTTTAAAAAAAATATTGTTATATATACTAACACTTTAAATCTAGGTTAATTTTCATAAATATAACAAAACACCAAAATATTTACGGCTCGTGTAACAAATTCAAAAAGTCCATGAAGTACGACTATATACTTTTTTTAAAATATTTCAAGTTTGCCTTTCCTTTTCATCTTCTTTCTTGTGCAATTTTTCTTTTCCTTTCCATCGCCTTTTTCTTCTTCTTCTTCTTTTTTTTTTTTCAAACTATTATCTTGTTGAAGATCGTGTACCAAATATAAAATGATCATAAAAAAAATCGTTGGGATATTGGCAGTAGTCAAATCTAAACAATCGTCTATAAAAAATCTTTAAAAAAATTTTCTTTAACGATCGTATATTAAATCTAAACGAGGAGTAGTTCATCTATCTTATATGAACTGTGGTTCTCCTTGGTTTTTTCAATGTGAGACTTTCAACATCTCAAAATATGGTGCCTCTTTGGGTTCACCTATCTTGTACCGAATACCCATTTGTATTTAATGGGTTTAGCTTCGATACCATATTTGTGTTTGATACTATGGAGTTCCATTTCAAAACCAATTGACAATGAGATGAGTAGCTCATCTATCTTCTATGGAGTGTGGTTCTCCTTGGTTTTTCCAATATGGGACTCTCAACATCTCCAACAGTGTAAAATAGAAATACCACACATATACACCACTTTTTAAAAGAATCATGTATGCATATTTGAAGATAAAAATGTAAAAGCTTAGACATCTTTTAAAAGATCGATATATATTTTTTTTTCAAATCTTGGCTTGGATTTTTTACTATCCATGCAAGGTAGATATCAAGAAAATAGAGATATTGTATTCATGTTTTGTGATCAATATTACAAATGACAAGAGATTAAGTAGAGAAAATTACAATACCTAACATAAAATAAGCAGTACATATTCAACATCACTTTTGAGTATTCTAATACTTGAATCTTAACATTATATAAGAAAGAAAGTGGGAGATGTATCTATAGACTTGATTTTGATAAACAAAAATAAAAAACAAAATAGTTGATAAATAGAATCTTTAAAAGTCGTTAAAAATGACAAATTCAAAATAACACTTGAATATTCGCGTTTCTCGTTTGAAAAACATTCCCAACACATTTATGTTTTACCCACTTGATATATACTTTACCTACATGTTTATTTCTATCAGCACCAAAATGCTAAAAATGATCTCAAGAGCAACTTACTCTCAATCTTTACGGTACGTACTATTTTCATAGGAAGGTTACCATCTTCTTTCATGTCTTTACTTTTATGAGTTGTTCATTTTACTCTCAATTTTTACTGTACGTATTATGGTGAAAATAAAATATAAATGATACTGTTCGTTTAAGATTTTGATATTGATATATTGATCATATCCAAATTGAGAGGAAATGGAGATATAGAATTCACGTTCTTTTCAAATGTTACATATGAGAAACAATAAATTAGAACAATTACATGAACCTGCATAAAATAAACAATACATATTAAATAATAATCTGACTCCCTAATGTATTAAATATCATAATACTTTTAATATCTTAATAAATAAATATATTCTTAAAATGCGTATTTGTATTTCTATTATTAGTGAGAAAATACAAAAAACAATATTTCTTTTCTTTTCTTTCTTGTTGGGTGAGTTTTAGTTTACTCAAAGAGAACCTATGGAAGAACTTAAGCAAGCTCAGTGTATAGTTCTATGGACCCATGAGACGAGTCTGAGTGAGCTTAGTGGTAGCTCGGTGGACTTATGAGGTGAGCTTAAGAGCACCCAATCAAGAGAAGTAAGTTCACAAGAGCTATGAAAAAGATCAAGACGAGCTTAAACGAAACCTAAGAAAGAAATCTCATATGAAGAGCCAGAGGAGGAGGATCCACAAGGGAGAGCCTAACCTCCTAAGAAAAGCTCACATGAGGAGGACCCACTAGGAAGAGCCTAGTCTCCTTAGAGAAGCTCGCAGAAGGAGAACCCAGTAAGAATAACATAACTTCCTAAGAGAAAGAGGACCCACAAGGAAAAATACTCCTAGGGTAGTACCAATAAGAGCTCAAAAGATCCACAAAGGAAGACCTCCAAGCCATTGAACGTAAAATTGTTTGAATTCTGAAGGAACAAGTGTCATAAAAGGAGTTGTTAGGAGCATTTAATTGATTTGCCATAATGGTAGTGAAACCGACTATTGACTATCAGCTCAATGGATGTGGAAGCTCAAAAGGTGCAATTATAACCCAAGCGTCAGTTACAAATCACTATATTATATAAGCAACCTAGGTCATTAGTTGAAGATATGTCCGAATATGTCCAAGTATGACTGAATATTCACTATTTCCTCTACTGTCTAGTTACTACTCTAAAACACTAGATTGACTTGAGCATTGAAGTGTGTGTAGTTAGATACCACACCCATGTTTATTCTCTTTTGTCTTACAGGCTCTCAGACGAATTTTCATTGTAAAACAAATTTTACATGTGATCCATTTCTTGGGTATTCACAGTTCTCTCTTGAAAAAAAAATATCACAACAAAGTGATGAGAGATAGGAAATTTTGACATGTTCGTGGATATAAATATAAATATAAATAAAAAAAATTCACTCTTCTAAACCAAAAGACTAAGTATACTTTAAGTATGCACAACTCAATCACAATTACCAACAACCTAAGTTTCTTAGCAGTTGTGCACTGAATAAAGGAAGATGTTAGTAGAAGAAATAGAAAAGGTAACTATTGATGAGAAAAGTATCTTGCAAAGAACATTTCGATACGTCATCCATTTTTCAAAACAATAGCAATGAAATGACATTTTTGATCTCTGAAGCCATAAAACAAATATTGTGAATCTCATAAAACCTAACAATTGCAAATAAATTTATCATTATATTAATGATACACATTTTAAATTTAGAATTATTTTTTCAATGAAATATTAACAATTTTAGTTCCTAGTATTGTGAGAGTAGTTTTTTAAAACTTTATATATATTCAAAGGTATTTTTGTAACTTTTTAATAGTGTAGGGTATTTTTAGAAGAAAAAAAATTAATGGTTTTCATCTAATACTGTAAGGCTTTTTTTTTTTTTTTAAATTTTAAAAATCTGGAAATATTTTTTGATACAAAATGCAAACTTGACCAACCTTTTTTTAAAAAAAGTTTTTTAGTGTTTTGCCTTGGAAGAAAAAAGAGCTTGTGCCCTGTAAATTTTGTAATAACAGTTCTGAATTTCTCTACATACT
>JBBPDI010052697.1:0-20577 GCA_037974545.1 Cucumis variabilis
GTATGAAAGTTATGCTCATTTCATAAATAAATTCTTGGTCACTTTTTGAAGTACTGAAATAGTAAAAATACTAACAAAAGCATGAGAGATATCCACAACTTGTTGCAATCGATGTAAAAAAAAGTTATCTCAAAGGGTCTTGTAGCAGAGTGATTTGAATAAATATCTAGTCAGAGTTTGTTCAGATCCTTTCGTCATCAATCGCTTAATATAACAAAAATGATAAGGAAAGAAAATGTTGATACCTTTAATGTTATTAATGATAAGGATGGCTGAAGCATTAGAACCCTTTTCAATATTTGCCTTACTTGTGAAACTATAATTTCCACGAAGTACCAAAATGACCTCTCCAGCCAACTACAAGCACACCAAACAATTTCAACTTCAAATTAATGGAACTTTAAAGTATACTTATTTTTACATGCATTAACACAAAAAAGCAACAACCAATACGATGTATATTTCAAGTCATACTGGTTATTAATATCTAAATTAAGGAAAATAGATATTAGAAAATCTTACCTTATTCCTGGCCATACTGCAACAATCAGGAGGATTCGCCAGAGCAACTCTAGTGCAGGTGGCATGTTTCTCCTTTGATTCTAAGGATGGGCCAAATCGTGCACCAACACCAACAGTGGCTTCTACACCATTGACCCAAGTAGGGACTTTCACCTTAACAGAAAATCAATGAACTACAATATAAAATCACTGCACATATAATTGTAGGAGAAATTGAGTACCATCCTCAAAGTCATAACTGTTTGAACAAAAAATCAATTCTACCTCAAATCTCCGTCCGTTGAATCTATCTAACTCTAGTTCTCAGTCAGTATATACATATAACAAGACACAGCATAGCAAACAAGCATCATTTTATTTCCTTTCTGATTACCATGTTAGCAGGCAAATAGACAAGAGCAAGAATGAATCATAAAAAACATTTGAGGGACGAGAGGGAATAATTGAGAAACAGAGAGGGAATAATTGAATGAAAAACCTCTATAAGCTAACTAAACTAGACACATAAATCACAAACAAACCACGAAACCATCAAGTCCTAACTTTTCATTTCTTCAATTAAGCCCGCTTTCTCTGAAGGGGTTCGTCAAATTTACTTGTAGCCAAATAAGCAAATACCCAAATTTTCCTACCATCAAATCCACACAAAGCAACAAAGCAAGCAAATTGGACAACTGAAAATAGTGATTTCTTACAAGGATATCTTAGCCTATTCGAGCAAAAGATTTTTTTGGGTGGAGAAGGGATGATTCATGCGACGGCTGAATTAGGTTTTAGAAAAGAAAAAAACCCTTATAATTAGAACATGCCATACGTTTTAGGAAATAATTTTTAAGATATTTCTTGATGTTTTTAAAATGTCTAGAACAAATTAGAAATTTCTTGACGTTTTAAGAACGTAAAAAATTAATAGATATTTCTTGATGTTTACAAAATGTCAAGAAAAAATAGCTTACTTGACGTTTAATAAAGGTCAAGAAAGTTGAAAATTGGCCTTTAATATAAATTCTTGACGTTTTTTATTTGAAATCACATCTTTCTTGACGTTTTTTTTCTAAAAACGTCAAGAAAAGAAAACTGCAACGGTTAAGAGAGCCAGTTTTTGTAGCAGTGTGTCAACGTAGTGATGCATCGTAAAAACTTTATTATGCATCAGCGAACGCTACATCGACATAAAAAGACACGTCGGCGTGGGTGTTGTGATTGAGGCATCATAAGAGGTAATCATGATGTCAAAAGAAGACGATATCAGCATAGTGGTTTGGAGAACACATGATTCACCAACAAGTTCAACACATCGATAATATGCTACTGCTAGCATCAGGTCAGAGCACTGACAAAAGTGTTTTGTCGATGTCTGGTCAATGCGTCGACAATAATGAATTGTCAACGTTGTCGTGTACATTGACTTAAAGGAATGCTGACGCGACATCGACATAACTTTGAAAGACGTTGCATTGTTAGATGCCGCCATTCGGAACGCCTCTTGTGCTTCGGGTAACCTTTTTACCAATTTCTTTTACTTTTTATTATTTAATTTTTTTATTGTGGCTATTGGGATCGAATTCAATTTAAATTGATTAAAATTCTAAAACATATAACATAAAATTAAGAAAATATCAAAGCTAATATATATTAATATTAATTCAAATATACAAAAATACATACGTTCGTAGGTAAAAAAATTACATGAATAACCTAAACTAAAAACTAAAAAACTAATCTAAGCGATGTGGATGCTATCCCCCATGTCTTCGAGCCTTCAATGACACGAAAATAAAGTTTAAATACATATCACCCCAATAAAACATGAAACAACGTAAAAGTTAAAAATTATGTACATTAAAAGAAGAAATCAAGGTCCTCCCGTTGCCTGAATGAGATCTTAAATCATCTTCCTCATTTCTTCCATCTTCTGAACATTTTTCTTGTGCCTCTGTCTACTTTCTTCTTCTACTTCATGAATATGAGTTTTTAGCTTGGTAATCTCTTTGGTGTGCATCTCTTGCTCGTGGAATGTAGAGAAAGAACTGTCAACAGCGTGTCATAACTTTGGTCTAAGGCCCCAACCAAGACCTTTTGAGTAGCCCGATCGTCTACCCAAAAATGTCTCGCATATCTTGTCCCCAGAGATTGGTTCAAAACTCTATAGGTGGGTTGGGACTGGATGGCTAACATTTGATTCTACAATAAAATTTTTATTGAGTTAGTAAAATGTGTAAATGAAATGTACGTAAAAAATAAGACAAAAGCATAACAGAAACTTACATGAGCATCTGCAGCTGCTAGCGAAATGAATTGGCTGTCTCGAGTGTGTCTTCCTTTAACAACTCCACTCGATCAATTGGATGATCTCGTTTTTCAGTGAGCTCGTGACCTCGTTGTATAAACAACTTTGGTTGCTATTGTGGTTATAGAGCTGATTCACTCTAGCAGCCCTATTCATTGTTGATTGCTCCAACATGCAAACAATCAAAATGCTACATACAAAAAAAAATGAACTACCATTTGAGAACATTAAAAGTTCTAAACAACTTGAAATTATCGAGTGAGGTAGTGGTCGCATAGGAAGTGCCAATCTTCCACATAATTCTTCAATCTGAGGGAGGGTTGGCACGGATGCCTGTTCAAGATCATTGACTTCTAGAAATGGCAACGATTCTGCCCTCCTGTACTTCTTTCAGGTGATGAGCATTTGATGCTCAACAAATGGATTAAGTGTTGGATCTATGAAATCCAACACAAAAAATTGCTACAAAAGAAAAGCACATATAGATTAGGATTCTATATATATAAATGTATATATATATATATATATATATATAAGTAACTAACATATATGTATCCGTAATTTTAAAACTTACCTGTAAAGATCCCTTCATGAGCTCGATATACTTTGGTATAACGTCAATCCACTTAATAAAGTGAACTGGACCAGTATCCCGCGTTACCACGCTGATGGTACAGCTGAAGCTAACTACATTTGGCAAGATCGATATGAGGATCTTCCTAGGAGTGCGAGCTTTTTGAGAGCCATCTACGAAAGCAGAATAATTTCATAAACAAAACTCCAGGCTTATGCAATTAATTATTTGTGTAGCGATGACTAACCTGATGTGTTGTCCATCGTTGACAAAGGACTTGTTGTCCACTTAGTAGCACACATTGCAAACACACGTCTTATTATCTCTAACATCATGACGAAGGACTTGTTGCTTCAACCATTCAGAATTTCACATGTATCAATATAACCAAAAAAATAAGGGATGAAAATTTTGAACAGTCGAGTATAACTCACGACGTGCTTGGTTTAATAACTCCTAAAATATATTCATCGTATTGTCTTCTACACCACTATTTAACAAATTTGATTCATAGAAGGGGTCGCTGCTAGTTCCTTCATGGAAAGGGTAATTACTAGTTCCTTCAACAAATCTTTCTATACCTCTATACAAGTTCACTCGCTCCCCATGATACACCAAAACTGTGTAGGAGGGGCATATTTCAATCGTTAATAAATGTCTCCACACCCTTTGATGAGTTTCAATTCGAGTTCATACATCTCTTGCAGGGAAACCTTATCCGTTCGTACTTAATGACGTGATACTTGACAACTTCTAAAAATTGGAAAACTCTTTCTTTATACTCACCCAAATTTTGTTCATTGTTAAAGACCTAGAACATAAATATGTGTAATTAGTCTTATATTCCTTCTCTCAAATGCTAAATTTTCTCTATGAATAAGTCACATCTCACAAGTATCCAATATCTCAACTTTCACTATATCTAAGTTTAAACTAAAAAATCTATCTAACACTTCCAACTAACAGACGTTAGTAGCAACCTAACACTTCCAACAAATTATCATAAACTAAGACTACCATAATGGTAGGATAGCCACAACAAACCAATAAAATTTTTAAAGTATTTAAACAATTTTAAAAAATTAGAAATTTTCAAATTCATCACTTTTATCAATTCAACAATTTCAATACATTTAAACCTCTCTATAACAATCAAAATAAAAATTTCAATAATTATTATCAATCTATACAATTTCAATTTACAATCTTATTTAACTTATTCATACAACAATTTTAATTTACAATTTATAATAAACATACATACAATAACAATTTCAATTTACAATTTCTAATAAACATAAATATAATTTACAATTTTAATTTACAATCTAACATAAACATACATACAATAACAATTTCAATTTCAATTTAATTTAACTTATTCATACAACATATTTAATAACAAACATGCATACAATATACAATCTACACATACAAAACACAATTTACAATTTACTATTTACAAATTATACATACAATATACAATTTTACTAGTAGAGACAACAAACTAAGTGAATGAGGATAGGAGGATGGTGGGCGGTGAATGGCAACAGTGGCAGGCACTCAGTCGATGAACGACAGAAGGCAAGCAGTGACAGTCTCCCTCTCTCTTTTGTCTTTCTCTTTTCTTTTTTCTTTCTATGTTCTGTGTTCTGTGAATACAGAACTCTAAAATAACTTGGGTTCTCATGAGGTACAGAACAGTTTTAGGGCAAAATAATTTTGTGAAATATTTCTTCTATTTTCTTGTATTCACGTAATGACCGATGATCAATATATATACATTTGAAAATCCCTATAATTTGGGATGAGAAGAATGAAATAATAAAATAATTCATCACACAATAAATGCCAAGAGACATGTGGCATTATGTTACTGGAGAATGAAAAACAAACTTGAGAATGAATTCACCTGATACCATCTTCTCTAACATCCCCCACAAACGAGAGGGTGGATTAATGATCCCATGTTTGGTTCGTAGATTTTGAAACTGGGAATGTGTTAGAGACTTCGTTAAGCAGTCGACAAGTTGATCAATTGAAGGAACATAACGAACCTCTGAGGCACCCTTAAGAACTTGATCCAGAATAAAGTGAACATCGATCTCAATATGCTTCGTGCGAGCATGAAACACAGGATTCATAGCCAATGCTTCAGCACTCATGTTATAACACCAAATGATCATTTTTTGAGATGGACAACTAGCCAATTCTAAGAGTAGTTGTTTCAACCAAATAACTTTAGATGCAATTAGAGCAACAGCCCGATATTCAGATTCCATGCGTGATCGAGCAACGACAGTTTCTTAGATGACCAAGATACTAGATTATTACCAATGAAGACACAATAGGCTGCAATGGATTTACGGTCATCAATGTTTGATGCCTAGTTAACATTGAAGTATGCAGAAATGGCTAAATCAGCACTTTGTTGAAATATCAAACCAAAAGTTTTTGTACCACTAAGATACCGAAGAACACGTTTAACCGCTTGCCAGTGAAGATCAGTAGGCTTTTGAAAAAACTAACTTAATTGATTAACAATATAGGCAATGTCAAGTCTCGTGTTCGTAAGATATTGTGAGGTACCAATAGTGCTCCGATAAACAAAGGGATCATCAAGTGGAGTGCCATCAAAAGCAAATAAATTTTTGCCAACAACACTTGGAGACTGGGCTGGTTTTAAGTCGCTAAGTTGAAGTTTGTGAAAAAGATCACTTATATATTTTTCTTGATTAAGAATAAAGCCACAGTCAAGATAGTTTACATGAAACCTCAGAAAATAAGTCAATCTGCCCAGATCTTTTAGAGCAAATTGTTTATCTAATGACTTGATCAGATTGCAAATTAACACTGAAGCATTACTCGTGACTATAATATCATCGATCAACATACACCAACAACAGAATAACAAAGTTATTTCTTTTAAACATGAATAAAGAGGAATATGATCGAAAGTCCATAAAGCCTCATTTTAAAAGTTCTTTAGTAAGAGTACCGTTCCATGCTCGGGGGGCTTGTTTCAAACCATATATTGCTTTGTTCAACTTGCACACATGATTTGGATATGAGTTATTTACATACGCGGGAGGCTGCGTCATGTAAATAATTTCTTCAAGGTGGTCGTTGAGAAACACATTATTAAAATCAAGTTGTCTGAGTGGCCATCCATTTTTTACAGCAATACTAAGAACAACTCTGATTGTTGAAGCTTTAACAACAAGGATGAATGTCTCAAAGAAATCTACAGCGAGGTGCTGGTGATACCCTATGGCAACCATTCTAGCTTTGTACCTCAAGATTGAACCATCTATATGACGTTTGAGTAAAAAAAAACAAAATTTACTGCCAACTTTGTTTTGAGAGGACGGTGGTACCAAGCTCCACGTATTTTCCTTGAGTAAAGCACAATATTCCTCATCCATAGCTTGTGAGCAAATAATATTTCAATGGAAGACATACCTTGTAAGGTCGGAGTTGGCATCCCTTTAATGAAAATGACAGCAGTAAAAAAGGTATCCCACCAATAATTTAATGATATATTGGCTTGGGTTGAAAGAGTGAGTCCAATTGCAATGACATGTCTATGTTTTCTTTCAACCGTACCATTTTGCGCCAATGTATATGGACAAGAGAAGCGACAACTGATTCTCATAGTTAAGCATAACTGCTGTATTTTCTTATACTCTACCCCATTGTCAGATTGAAATTTTTTAAATGTTTCATTGAATTGCTTTTTGACATACTTAATAAAGTGCTTAAAGTTATCAACAGCAACACTTTTCTGTTTTAGGGCATATGTCCAAATAAATATATTTACTATAATCATCCATAGAAAGTATGTAATACCTAAAACCATCATATGAACATACATGTGTTGGACCCCACAATTCAGAATGCACAAAATCAAAGGATTCAGCTGCACAAAACAAGGATTTAGTAAATGGAAGATTATGGGCATTTCCCAGTTGGCAAGAATCACAAAATTCTATTTCACTATTCTTAGAAATGGCCAGATTACAATTCTTTAGTACTAAATTCAAAATTTTAGAAGGGTGTCCTAATCTCATATGCCACGTAGCTTTAGATACAACAAAATTAGGATTGACAAGATTTTCTCCTCTAGACAATACAAAGGTTGATATACCCTCATTTTTGTGCACAAGATACTGCTCACTATCCATTTCAACTCCTATATTTACTCCAACCCTTTCAAGTTGATAAAATACATCTCTAAGCGTTCCTCTCAATAGTGTTTCCCCTGTATCTTTGTCCTTAACAAAACAATAATAACCATGAAACTCAAGATAAATATGATTGTCTTGTGCAAGTTTTAACACACTAATCAAATTATTTGCTATTTCAGGAACGCATAAGATATTTTTAAAGATGTGATTCTTGTCACCATCAGTCAAACATGTATTGCCAACATAAGAAATATGAAAACGATTTCCATTTCCTACTGTAACCTTTTCAATACCTGAGTATTCAGTTAGGTTCATCAGGTTTGAACATTCTCCAGTAACATGATTAGATGCTCCACTATTTATGTACCAATTTGGATCAATAATTATGTTAGGAGTGACGAACGAAGTTACATTTTGAGTCGACACAAATGCTGCAGGATTGGGATTAACAGACCCACTTGAACTCTGTCCATTTCTATCTTGAACTAGAGGACGAGAAAATTTCTTGTTATATCTGTTATAACATACTAAAGCATAATGACCATACTTACCACATACTTGGCACGTTGGTTTATTACCACATCCTTAGCCACGTCCTCATTCATTGTTGAGATTTCCACATTGTCTATTAAAATAATTTTGGTTCTTACCATGATAATTTTGGTTGCTGTGATTTCTTTGTTCATTTGAGGGAGACCTTTGAACAATAGTAACATTGCCTGTATTTTACCGAGTGTTTTGATGCTCTAATCTTTTCTCAAAAATAAGAAGTTCTGACTGCATGTCTAGCCAAGAGATGTTTGGCTTTGCTTGGATCACAATAATAATCGGATTGTAAACTTTATCAAGGCCTAGCAGTACCTGTGAAATAAGAGCTCTTCTAGAAATGAGACTACTAGCTTGTCCCAAATTATTGGTGTTAGTTTTCATAACACGTAAATATTCTTACATTTTGGTATTACCTTTCCTTGTCGTCTGGAACATTTGACATAGGAAATCTTCTTCGACTCCAGACTGAACACTAAAGAAGTTTTGAATTGTTTCCCATAAGTCCTTAGCATTTGTAAACCCCATCAATTGAATGGCTACATCGGGCGTCATGGAGTTGTAGAGCCATTCGAGCCACAACAAATCAGTGGTCACCCATTATTCGAACAAGGGATTCACGATCTGAAGGGTGGATGAACATGAACCAGGGGTGGATGAACTTGAAGCTCCAACAGTTACAAACACTTCTTCTTCAGTCACGGTAGCATTTGAGCTTGACGTCGATAAGAGAAATTTTGATGGGCACGACGTTTCTCCAGAGAGGGGTCTCTCAAGCTTGTAGCCTTTGAGGATTGGAAGAGTAAGAGTCTTCCACAATAATAATTGTTTCTATCAAGTTTGACAGTGATGTGTTGATTTAAAACTTAGTTTAGAGGAGGATTCGAAAAACCTGGTGTAAAGAAGCTTGAAGGAGTTACGACGTCGACCATGATGAGCTCTGATACCAAGAAAAGTTTTAGGGCAGAACAATTTTGTGAAATGTTTTCCCTATTTTCTTGTTTTCACGTAATGACCGATGATCAATATATATATATTTGAAAATCTCTATAATTTGGGATGAGAAGAAGGAAATAATAAAATAATTCATCGCACAATAAATGCCAAGTGACAGGTGGCATATGTTACTGGAGAATGAAAAACAAAATTAAGAATGAAAAAAAATTCCTTTACTGTATTAGCTATCTTTATTTACCCAATGTAACTTCTTTATTTCTTTACCTGATACCATCTTCTCTATCAGGTACAAAGAAAACGTCGTGAGAATCCACTTTTTATGATGCAATAAGTGGTCGCGTCGTTAGTTCTTTACTTAATGCCGACATGGTCACTTATGACATCGGCATTAGCTTTTCAAAATCAGTCAAATCGTCATACTTTTCACGACGTCAATAACTAATGCATCAACAAAGGATTTGACATATTGATTTAAAGGTTGGTCCTTTTTCAATGTGGTTAGCAAACAGCATCTTAGATTGGTCAATGTCGACTTCGTGGATGTAGACGTCGCGATAGATCTACCTTTTTAATAATATTTTCTGCTTCCATCGATGTCGTACTTTATGATGTAGTTGTTAGTGGGGCAATGACAATGTGGATGTGCATGGCATCATGCAAAAGTTAATAATATTTTTTTATATAAAATGCTTGTGTGACGTCATCATGCATGGCATTGCTAAAGCCTCATGCTCTCGCCAATGTTGACACCCTCCTCAACTAGTCATCAAAATCCCTTTCTTATGATGTCATCAATCCCGACATCTGTTGTTGTGTCAAAAAATCTCCAATTTCTTTATTTATTTATTTGTGAGTGAAGTAGTTCATCAATTTTATGAGGCTATGAGATTCCTTTATTTTTTCTTTCAACTTCAAGATGGTGTCTCTTTATTGGGTTCACCATTCTTGACCATATTATAATTTCTTTTTACTGGATCGAGTACCTATTTGAGCTTTGTAGCTCTGCAACTATATTTAATAGTATGAGGCTTTGTTACCAATTGGTTATGAAAGGAGTAATTGATATATCTTATAAGAAGTGTTAGTTTCCTTCACCGTTCTTGATCGAATATGTCTCTTAGTTTTTTAATGTAGGATTCTCACCATGCATCTTCAAGATAATGTCTCTTTTGAATTTACTATTCTTGATTGGAACTTAAATTCATTTTAATTGGTAGTAGACCGATGTGGGATATTCCTATATGCCCACACTATTGGTTATATTCAACCACTCTAAGAAACATGTTTGTTTCTAAAATAATAATAATAAAGATAATTGTGGAATGAAATTGAAAAACTTAATATATGTTGTAAAATGAGGTACAACCGAAACATAGAATTGAAATTGAGAAAATATAATATTAAACTAAATAAAAATGTATAATAAATATATAATAACTTAAGAAAATAAGAAAATCTAAAAAATTTCCACTTTCACCAATATGTGTATGTTCCAAAACCCACAAAATACCACTATTTATAGGCACTTTGGCAAACTTGAGGTGGATTACATGACCATTGAGTTGGTATCTTCAAGACATATGATAAAGGAGTACGTTGGATGTTGGAGGGGAATGACACATGGCACAATGGACACTAAACATAATGATAAATATTGGGTATCTATTTTCGATAATATTTACAAGACTCGTCTTGGATGCTTATTGCATATATGAAATATACCTCATTAAAAATCTTACTAGAAAAAACCCAATGAAAATCAAGATTTGGTTAGACATAATGGTTTTTATTCATTTCTAAAAAGATGAGGTTACAAGTTTAAGCCCTCATTCATACCACTTCTTTTTCAAATGGGTTCAAGAAAGTTCAAAAGCTTAAAATTGAAAGTAGATGGACTAAATAGAAACAAATCTTAATATTCAAAGACTAAATACTATAAATGTAGGTAAACTTGAATGTTTAGGAGTCGAGTGTAGTTTAACCAAACTTAATTCAATATAATGAAATTTAATATGTTCTTCAAAAAGAAAAAACTAATAGTCCATCCTCTTACAAATAAATAACACTTATTTTATTAAGATTTTTTAAAAAATAATTGAAATATTTACACTTTATAGAATAATTTTGAAAACAGAAGAAGTACAGATATCTACAATAAAAAATACCAAAAATGTCCTAGTTAACATGCGATTAATTGGTCACACACGGACGTAATTAGATTTGGTACACGATCTTGTATCCAAATCTAAACGATCGTGTACCAATATCCTAACGATTTTTTTTCAAGATCTTTTGTATTTGGTACATGATTTTGTACCAAATCTAAACGATCATGTACCAATATCCCAACAATTTTTTTCAAGATCTTGAATTTATATTTGGTATACGATCTTGTACCCAAATCTAAACAATCGTATAGCTTAAAGAAATAAAACATGCACGACAGAAACCAGATAAAGATTCTACCCTAATTACAACATGAAACCCTAAACCGTAAACTAATTTGAACTTAAAGCTTTTTAAGAAGACTTACATTCAAAGCTTCGATTGTTGCTTGAACCACCACAAGGATTGACCCTACTATCCTTCGAACTCTAAATCGAGTTATAGGATCTGTTGGATGAAAGGACCAAGAGAGATAAAGAGATGGAAATGAAATTATGGAATAGGGTTGAGCTAATATATTTTTTATAAAAAAAAATACAAAGGAAAAGCTAGCAACCCAAATTTTGTTTTCAAAATTTTCAATCCCTTTCCAAAAGACCTTAAACTCATTGACCAATAACAATTAGTGGGCTTAGTGTCTTCATAGTGTGGCAACACCTAGACCACTAGAGTTATGGGATTATCCAACAAAATGTATGATTTTTCCACTAACTTTGATCAAAAGTCAAACTTTGACTTCTCCAAACCAAAAGTTAACATTTTGACTTTTTACCATTATGTCCATCTCGAATAATTTCAATCTTCTGAACATGAACCCGCATTCATTTTCTCAAAATTCAAATCACATTTGAATATATCAATGGTCAAAGTTTGCCTTTTCAAAGTCAAAAGTCAACATTTTGATTTTTTTTCAACTTTGACTATGTCCATCATTTCGAGCTTCCGAGTATGAATCCACATTCATAATTTTAATATTTAAATCTCATTTAAACATAAAGATTTTTCTCTAATCTGAAATCTGATAACTACATCGCATAGACTTGTCGATTTCTCTCTCCTCACCTAATTTGAACATGACTTTGACTCATTCTATCATACCATTTTAAGTTTATTCCATATGAGCTAGAAATGGAACCTAATGGACATATAGATCATAGACCCCAACTATTCGAGATTGACTTGCTAAACTCTTTTAGACCAAGCTAATCAACATTTGTTAACAAACGAGTCAATCCACTAAAGTCTCGTAGTTGTACTTTTCTCACTATAGATTATTTGTCTCGATTTGATATGATCATGATCAGTAAGTTAATCCTTTACAGATTGTCCGTAACCTCAACTGGATCAAATTACTTTTATCACTGAGACTACATCTTGCTCCTTAAGTCCCATGATCCGCCATTGAACGTTTGGTTTAAGGTCCAACCTATAAATCGAATCCTTCTCAGGCCAATGAGAGAGTGGTGCCCCTTGTTCAAGATCACTTGGATTTAGTCATTATGGGAACAACCTTATTTAGTAACCTTAAAATGGGTAAGAGTGAATTTCGTCTTGCACACCCATGTTTCCAGCCATCCACTCTGTCTTATTTCTAAAATAGGAGAATTATTAAGTCAGCGCTAATGAGCCGCCCTCACCTACGTAGATCTCAGGATAATCTCGTGTGAAAAAAAGTTCATAGTTAGCTCAAGATTAAGATTAAATTACCTAGATCATTATTAATTGAAATAGTCAATTTTAAACAGTAAACGACATTATAACGTAACAGTGACTATTTTATTGTTCAGTCTCATGTAAACTCTTTATATAGAATGTCCTCACTTTCATGTCTCTACATAAACGATTCAAGATCACATCATTTGTATTAACTACAATGCAAGTCACATTTATAAGGTCCACAAATTAAGGTGTCTAACCTTATTTGTATACTATAGACTACTTAGGTTATATGCTCAAACTTGATCTATGTTTATGTCTCTACATAAAGTTCAAGTTTACTCAAAATAGCCTAGGACTTTAGTTTATTGGATTCAAGATTGTAATTTTAATTTTACTAATAATTTCTCAATAACGACTTTATTGAATAGAATATGATTACAAACTACGAATTGTAGGACATAAATTTCAAAAGTAGCAATATCCAACGATTTTTTCAAGATCTTTTATATTTGGTACATAATCTTATAGAAAAATCTAAAGGATTATATATTTGGTACACAATCTTGAACCAAATAAGACTTTGAAAAAGAAAATAACTTATTGAAAACAAAAATCATGATTTCAAAAAAGAATATAAAAGAAAAATTGCAAAATAAGATGACAAGGAAAAGAAAAATTGCATAATAAAAATAGAAGAACGAAGATGGAAAGGAAGAAAAAGAAATCAGAGTCGCAACAAGGGCAAACATGGAATATTTTTAAAAGATGACCAGCTTTATGGACTTTTTTATTTTATTACACAGGCCATAAATATTTTGGTGTATTGTTATATTTATGAAAATTAACCTATCTTATTTTAAATTATAAAACAAAAAAAATCAAACAATTATTTTTATTTTCTTTGAAACAATTAGGGTATAGGGACGTCAACTATACTAAACCATTCAATATGAATAGGTTTTGTAGTCACTTAGGAAACATTATTTTACAAAAATAAATTTGATGATCTTCTCCATTTCTAGATAGAAAGTGGACTTTTGTCTTCCAAAGATACTGAGATAAATGACAAAACTATGATATTTGAATAATGTGTTTCAAAATAAATAAATATATATATATATATACACTCATATACTAAGTTAAAAAATAACAATATTAATTGAAGAAAAAGAAAACCTCCATATTTGAGCTGGGCTCGAATCGTTTGGTTTAACAAATAGGAATCGTATATCTTCGTATAGCAACTTTTAGAATAGGAGTGACTAGAAAAATAGCAAATTTGAAGGTTTACTTTAGATAAATGACAAGATTTTATTTTAATTGTTAATATGGCAAAATCAAAAAATGAAAAAAAAAATGCTATGAAATGCCTTAAATGCTCGTAATCTAGTAAAAAACTCACATTCCAAATACAATAATTCTCAGAACCCAAAATACCCCTAATTGAATCACGTATCCCAAATCAATTCAACATTTTCTTTAATTTTTCCCAAGCAAAGCACTAACCATCCCTAACTTCCCACCCTTAATTTCTAAATTTTCCGATCAAACTTCATCTTCTTCATCTCCATGTCCATCTCAAACTTTCCATCTCAATAAAATATATTACAAGACGACAGGTTCCGCACAAAATTTGCGACCACAACGTCTCGTTCACATAATATCCACCAACTAAATAGTATCCTACTTCAGCTCGCAGCACTTCATCATGTTGTCTATCGACATCTGCCCAATTGTAAATTGAGAGTACTCTAAATGCGAATCCAGGATCGACTTTATGGTGCTCTTCGGCAGCATGTAGATGAACTCGTCAATGTTGAAGAACATCCACTTGGTCAGAAACTTGTTTTGGTGCAAACAGTATCATGAATTGGTCATATTCATCGAATTTCCCCTTAAAAAATAGCAACATGTGCATAAAATTTTTAATAAAAAATTCAAATTATTCGAAAACGAAATTACATAGCAACAAATAATTAAAATTATGATTTAGTTAAAAAAAATCTCAAATTTTAAAAAACAATAAATTATTAATTATATAAATAAACAAAATCTTGATAACAAATTATTATTAATATAAAAAGACAACAAAATTTCAACAACTTAAAAATAAATATATAAATTATTAATAAATAAACAATATCTTTCAGATATAAATAAATAATAAATTACGATTTGATTAAAATCTCAAATTTCAATATTGAATAACAAACGATGTTTAAATTTATAAGATAATTTTTCATTTTTTAAAAATATAAATTTAATAACATAATCTTTTTTTATATAAAAAAATGATTTAACTTATAAATTTAAAAAACACACATACCTAGTAATTTAATAAAAGAAAATCTTTATCATCTAACATGGCTGCCTTGGTTTACAATTCTAATATAATTAAATAAATACTTTGGATTTGTTAAAATAGAAAAAAAATTCTAATCTAATTAAATAAATACTTTAAATTTAAGGAAATTGAAAAACAAATTTCAACATGCAAGACAAGAAGGAAAAATAGTATAATAATAAAAGTGAAATAAATTAAATTATCTTCTAAATTGGTTTACAATTCTAGTATATAATTAAATAAATACATAAATACTTTTGTATTTTATGAAATTGAAAAAAAAAGCAATATACAAGATAGAAGGAAAAAATTAGTGTATTAACAAAAGTGTAAATTTAGGCATATTTTAATTATATTTAAAAGAATTTAAGAAAACTTTACCATTCAAAAAATGAAAAAAGTGAATACAAAATACCTTGTATTTGTTATTTAATTCACTGTCGAGAATAATTAAATACATTGAGTACTGGGTAGCTCAATATTCAAATATGTTTACTTCCCGCAGCACCAACCAATATAGAGTCAACAACCATGAAAATAAGACACATATAGATTGGAGGATGGAAAAAGTTACCTTGAATACATTATAGAAATTCTTGAAACAAAAATGAAAATGAAACATATACCTCAACAACAAGATAATTGAGATGTCGGAAAAATTCAATCCATCTACCATAAAAAAAATAGACTTTCCTCGTTGTAAAGCCATAACAAAAGCTTGTTTGTTATAATTCTATTTTTTTGTCCAATTGTATAACATACACAAGTTTTTAGAATATATTGCAAGGATATAGTATAAAGAATGTAATTAATGTACAAATAATTTTAAACAAATAAGATATAGTATACAAATTAGTTTTAAACAATATCAAAATAATAACATAAATAAAAATATTTCAAAAACTTATACAAAATACGTATTTCTAATGGAAAGCTATCTATAAAAATCTATTATAAATTTCTTAAATATACATTATGGACATATAGAAAATAAACCTATAATGATACAATTTAAAATAATAAAAAGGAAAAAGATAAAAATACATCTTTTCAAAACTTATTAGAAATACTTATTTGAGAAATTCAAATTTGCCCTATATTTTTGGAATCAAAACATATAACAATATTTCAATTTTGTCCTATATTAATTGAATATCTTAACTATAGATTGTGAAAATGTAGAAAATAAGGTTTAAAATAGGTGAATTGTCAAAAATAGCAAATTTGACAAAATATTTACAATATATAACAAAATTTTTAGATTTTAATAATAATAAACATTGATAGTCACTGCTATATTTCTATCAGTAGCATTAATTGACAGTAATAGAAGTCTATCAATGACTATCATTGATAGAATAAATTTTTTTTACTATATTTATAAATATATTAATTTATTTTGCTTTTTTTTTAAGAATGTCCTTCAAAATAACATAAAGAAAAAGATAAATAAATATATTTTCAAAACTTATTAGAAATAAATTATTTCATCAAATCAATATTTTTGGATTCTAATATAAAAATATATATTATAAATTAATTAATTATGTAATTCCAAAATATTATTAGTTTATTAAAGATTGAGTTTTAGTTATGTTATAACGAGATAACTAATTGAGAATCTATTTGAGATATTCTATTAATTTAGAGGAAAATTTGTTGAAATTTTGTCCCACAAATAAATCTCACTTTTAGTTAGGATTTAACACAATAATCGAATTTGTAAAATACATTGTATTTTCCAAATCTGACTATCTTTTTCCTTATCGATTCATTAAAATACACGATACTTTGAACCTATGAAGTATTAGAGGCAAAGTTGACATTAACAGACAACCATAAATCCACTCGTTTTCAATTTGCTAAAAATCTTATTTCTGTCTTTTTTTCTTTTTTTTTTTTTTTGCTATATTTTCAACCACCACCTCCAAATCTTGTCATTCCTGCAAGAAAAATTCAGACAAAACAACTAAATTAACTATGAAATTTCATAAATGTCCTAAACTAAAATTTATTTTCTTAAATAGAAATTTGTATATTTTTTTTGACAATTATAACCTTATTATCATTATTAATTATATAATATTCAAAATTAAATTTAAATTATTTCCTTATTCACGTTAAATTCAATTTATTATGATTTTGATAAGTTTCTTATTTAAATGTGTAACTTTATTGTGGAAATAAAATAGAAATAGTTTTTTAATTAAGTATAAAATAAAATATTTTCTAATATGGAATAATATAATAATTAATTACAATTGTATAACATATTATCCACACCACGTTAACATCCTGAAAGCTTCCATCCGACATCGGCAACCACTTCAGCCTTTAATTTTTTTGGTCTTTTCTTCTAGCAAGGACTTCATGTTTTCCACACCCTTTACTTCATCCTTCAATTTCGTTCCTTTCTTCCATAAATTCGTGTATCTTCAATATCGTTATTCATCGTTTCGTATTTGGTCTTTGGTTTATTTTGTCCTTTCGTTCTCATCAAATTTTCAGTTAGTTTTCTTTCTCAATTCATTGCATTATTCGTCATTAAATTACATCGTAGTTTACTTAGTACATGTTAACCTTTTATTTTATTGTATCTTACATATATATACCATTCCATATATACAATAACACATATATAATATTATATAGTAAGTCATCCAAATTTTTGTTTTGTTTACCTATTTAGTTCACCAATTAATGAAATATCTAAAATATACTTAATATACCATAATCTTTAGTTCACCAATTAATGGAGTATCTAAAATATGCTCAATATACCCTAATCTTTAGTTCACCAATTAATGGAGTATCTAAAATATACTCATTATATCCTAATCTTTATATTTTTCGAAATATACAACAGTAACATCGAATTTTAGACCCAAACTTCTTAGTATAAATGGTGGCTTCTGCGATTATAATGGAAGGAGTATACCACGGTGTTCGAAGAAGGAAAGTTTGAATTGTGGTTGATTTTCTTTCCTAAACTGTAACCTACGTTTTTTTTCCTTTTATTTTTTTTTATTTATAATTAATTTAATATTAGGAATGGGTATATATATAATTTGTGCCTACATTTATGTAATATATAGGTCCATTTAGGATATTTGTAAAATTTATTAGAAATTTAGATCTATCATGTAATATGATATAGCAATTTAAGCAGGAAGGGTTAATTAATGGGATAGTTGCAAATTTAGCAATTAGATTCAAAATAATTAAGTATATAGCAACATTTTAAAAAATTTGCAAATATAGCAAAATTTGATAAATTCTATCAATGATATAAGTCTATCAGTGATAGACCATGTTGCAAAATATTGCTATATCTGATAGGCCCAAATATTACTATTTTTGTTTTGCTATATTTGTGATTTTGTTAAAATATTACTATATCCTTAATTATTATTGCTAAATTGGCCATCCATTAATTAGAAGATACCCAACTTTGGGATTTGGGCCGAAGCCTTGAATGCATTGACGCCCCAAGTGGTGGCCCATGCTCTAGTCTACATGATTTTATTATTATTAATATTTTTAAAGTTAAACGATAAACATTTGAAAATATAGCACAAATTATCCCCTTCTTACTAATTGCTTAAGGCCAAGGATATACAACCGCAATCCATCACTTAGGGTTCACTCGTTCATTTCTTTTCTTTTTAACTTTTTGTTTTGAAAACAAACATCATATAGAAAAACTAACCAAGAGCACAATAAATGAGATAACCAATTAGAGATAATACGAGAAGCTTCATCCCCTCTTTGAAAACACAAGAAGGGGAGAGCACAAAACAACCCCTTTAATTACCATGCAACACAGCCGACCTAACTAAGCAATGAACCAACCTGTTCGAAGAATGCAAACACTACTCAAAGGAACGAATAAAAGCCAACAGGACTAAAATCTTAATGTCCTCAACAAAAACTGTTAACTCAGACAGATTCAGACTCTTACAAAATAAAATATTAATGATCTCAAATCAATCGAATCCAATAAAAAGTGAGGAGGAGAGCCAACCATTGAATCTCACAGGAACAAAAAGCGGGGGAGGGTTCACTAATTTAAGGGGAAAAAACAATGAATATGAATTCCTCTGGCAATATTGGTCTCTACACAACAAATATTAGCATAGTCATAAAAGAAACTTAAAATTGACGAACAATCAAAAGAAAATAGGACGAAATCAAAGAAGGAAGTATCAAAATCGAAATCTCACCAACCGATCGCATGTAGCATAGTTTGTTGAAGTTTCTTTCACGTTGACTCGATACCATTCGATTTCGTCCTCACCCATTTTTGTTCGATTTCTGCAACAACAGTTCACCAACTGTTTGTAAGCACGCCGCCGTCCTGTCAACCGCTCAGACTCGCCTTCGTTCCTTAAATGAAGTTGTTCTAGAAATTATATATTTTGTGGCGTTGCTTCATATTTTGCTGAACTTTTTAGTGGCGCCATTTAATACTTGGTTGCTAATAATGACCTTTTTTGTGGCGTTGTATGCCACAAAACGTAGTTGCTATAAATACCTTTTCAAGAACAAAATTAGTTTTGTGACTAAATAACCAATTTCTCTTGTAGTATAGTGAAATTAACCATAATAGGAAAAAATAGTGTAGTCAATTGCGTGGAAAATGATTTCATATACATGTATATTTGTTCCATACATAGATTTCTTTTAATATTGTAGTATTATATTCATATTAAGGGTTAAGGGTTTTTTAAAAAGTATAACAAACAGATAAAATATTTACAACGTATAGAATAATTTTAAAAACGAAAAAAACCCCACAATAAGAAGTACAAAAAATGTTCAAGTCGACACGCAATTAATCGACCACACACGGACGCCTCTTCTTTTAAACGATCATGATACGTCATTGTGTAGGAAATGATACACGATCATGTACCAAGATTTAAACAATCATGTACCAAATCTAAATGATCTTGGTTCAAGATTGTGTACCAAAATCATGTATATTTAATACAAGATTTATCGTTTAGATTTTGTACACAATCTTGAACTAAGATCGTTAAGATCTAGAAAAGGAAATATATGAGAGATAACGAGGAAGGAAGAAATTTTAGAGGAGGAAATGAAGAAATCACGAACAAGAATAATGAAAATATGATGAAGAAGAAATAATACTTTGAAAAAATTAATAATAAGAAGAGGAGATGAATAAATAAAAAAAAATGAAAAATCATTACAATATCTAAGAGCAAACATTTACTTTTGATATTATGGATTTTTTTTTTATTTTGTTGCTTAGGTTTATGAAAATTAACATTCTTATTACTCATTATGTGTATTAATTATTACATAC